>JAANSN010000435.1:0-59730 GCA_036850665.1 Dicranocentrus wangi | reverse complement strand
ATCTCCTCCTCCAGCAGCAGCCTTTCTTTGACGCTCTGGATGTGTATTATGGACGCCCTCGCCCTCCTCCTCATCCGTTTCCTCCCTTTTCCTTTTGAGGGTGAGGAGGCGTGTCTGTTCCGCTGGTCCCTCCGCCGCTGGCCCCTCAACACTTTCTCCCTCTTCAAGAGAGCCAGAATAATGACGTTCAGCATCCAAATCCCCTCCTGCCTGTCTCCGACCCTCCTCCGAGCGAATTTGGGGTGGTGGTTGAGCCACCACTGTTGGTTCCCTGACAACACGTCCCATAGTCGTCAGCTGCTCAATCGCAATCCCACCTAATATCACAAGAAATATAACGTAGTTTTTCAACTCAAAAAAATTAAAGACAACAAATATGACAAAATTATGACGCCAGAGTATATTTTGTACTTACTCATTCGGAAAATGTCTTGAATGAAGCCTACCTCCTCGCCAATCCCCCCACCCATAGTCAACGTCAACGCAAGCCGGTCACTCAACTCGTGGAGGCTCGAAATCAGGACTCGTCGGAACGTGTCAAAATACTCCAGATAGTTGTTTGTGTTTATCAGTAGTGTCGAACAAACGTCACAAAGAGAGCCCGCCATCCCCTCTACCTCCATGATCCCACCACCGCTTTCAGCTTCCACCTCCAAACTCTGGATGGGAAGAGGAGGAGGAGATTCCACAGTTAGAAACTTAAGCAAGTTCCCCAGTGCCCTTTCAACTTTCTCAAATTGTCCTCCTGGCAAAAGTCTTGTCATTGGACACAGGGCGCACGACCTCCTCACCCTTCCCTCCTCCCTACTCCTGACCTTCTCAAAACCCCCTTCCATAATACTTATTATGTTTCCTCCAATGTCCAAGAAAGAGGGATCAACTTTTTACTTCCTCACGCACACTGACTGACCGTGATCAGATAGCAATCTTTGGAAAAAAAATATTAAAATTTAAAATAACCTTTTTTTTGTTTCCCAGACTCAGTCGTCGTGATGACGAATTAAACCTTTTGTTTTGGTTACACTTTTTTTTGCTAAGCAAAAAATTGAATTGAAAAGAAGCGAAATGAACTTAAGTCAGAAGTCAGCTGTCGTGGATTGCAACAAAAAAAACTGTTTGGATGGAGAATAATAATAATAATAGTTGGAGAGATGGAAATAATATATGGAGGAACACACAACCCAACAAACAGGTTACAAACAAAACTAGGTTGATTTATACAAAACAAACAGGCTGAGGCTGGATTTTATGCAAATTTTGGGTTCAACGACAAAAAGACAAGAAATTGTAGTAGTGGCAAGTAGTTTTTTTTTTGGTTTAGTTATAATTATCAAGGCTAAAGACAGACGTAAGTAGGATATATATATACCACCACCGTAGGAAACCGTTGCTTGTTGCCTGCACCTACCTGGACAACTTCACACGTACTTATACACCACGCATGCATGAGCACTGAGCAGCAGGAGCAGAGAAGCAGAAAGAGAGGAGAGAGCCGTCTTGTCGTCGTCGTCGTCGTATTATCGTGGCGTGAGTCGAATGATGACATAATATACATTACATTACCACCACCACGAAACCAACAAAATCGCACTGTGCTCTGCTGCTGCTGCTATGCTTGCTGCTCCTTTCAAAAGGCACACACACGCACGACCACACTCTGACTGACTCTCTCGCACTTTTTTTTCCTTGCGAGCGAGCTTCCACCTTTCTCAACTTTTTTTTNCGCACGACCACACTCTGACTGACTCTCTCGCACTTTTTTTTCCTTGCGAGCGAGCTTCCACCTTTCTCAACTTTTTTTTTACCCATTTCTTTACTTTACGTACTTACGTACGTACGACCAGTACGACCATACATATCCCGATTTTTCCCATTCACTCAACACTTTAAAAAAAAGAGTGGATGGATGGATGGATGGTCGGTCGCTTTTGTATCACTAATATCCCTATTCTCTGTCTTATTTCACAAAAATATCACCAAACAATAATGAACAAACTTTTTGAGTGGATTACATTACATGATGATGACTTGATGACTTACATACTCATAAGTACTTATACGCAACAACGCAACAACTTTGAACATGATGCTGAAGGATGATGATGATGATGATGCATTGAAGAGTGAAAAAGTATGTATGTCATACTATGGTAGAAAAATGTTAGTGTCGTGTGCAATTCAATGCAATGCAAAAATGCAAAAACCAAAACCATGCTCCATTTTTTAATCACATATTATGATGATGATGATGCATTGAAGAGTGAAAAAAGTATGTATGTCATACTATAGTAGAAAAATGTTAGTGTCGTGTGCAATTCAATGCAATGCAAAAATGCAAAAACCAAAACCATGCTCCATTTTTTATCACATATGCATATGCATAGGTTTGCACTGCACACTTCACTTCATTTCACACAGCAAAATGAAATGACAAAGCCAGATTGCGTTCAGCTCTCGGCGGCGCTGCGGCGTCTTATTCTCGAACCTTCATCATCATCATCATCATCATGATTGCGTTGCGTTGTGTAGCCAGCCTTGTCAAAAATTAGGATGACGCCAAAGCGTGACTACGACTAAAATGTCGAGTTGACTGACAACTTACTGAGGAGGATAGTGAGTGGGGATATATTATAAAAACATATTATGTTAAACACACACAGACAGCACACGTCACATTTCCAGAAAAGGTGATTATGCAACGATACGATGCCACCATGTTTTACTATTAATATTACTGCTCTCACTCATGGGCAGAAGAATGTATTCTTCTAGAAGATTCCAACCTCAGTCAGCGATGCGGCAGTAGTAAGGAAAATCATGTATTACATTTTATGATTATCACTTCGAATGCGGCAAAGGAGAATTAAATTGGAAGAAGAAGGGAATCAGGAAAAAATTTTGACAACTTACTGAGGAGGATAGTGAGTGAGGATATATTATAAAAATATATTATGTTAAACACACACAGACAGCACACGTCAAATTTCCAGAAAAGGTGATTATGCTACGATACGATGCTTTCCATGTTTTACTATTAGTATTACTGCTCTCACTCATGGGCAGAAGAATGTATTTTTCTAGAAGATTCCAACCTCAGTCAGCGATGCGGCAGTAAGTAAGGAAAATCATGTATTATATTTTCTGATTATCACTTCGAATGCGGCAAAGGAGAATTAAATTGGAGGAAGAAGGGAATGAGGAAAAAATTATTTGTTGGCTGATGATACAACTACCACTAGGCCATTGTAAGGTGTTAAGGCCAATATTACCGCGTTAGCTGGCTGAGGGGTATTATAAATGTCAACTCAATTAACTTTACATTTAATGCAACAAGAAGGTTGAGAACAGGTCACTGCACCTGCCCAGGTACCGTACCATCCTCTTTTTTTGTTAGTGCGAAACCCTGTCGTCACCGGTGGGGTGCGGCTGGTGCAGGTTCTAATTAACTTTACATTTAATGCAACAAGAAGGTTGAGAACAGGTCACTGCACCTGCCCAGGTACCGTACCATCCTCTTTTTTTGTTAGTGCGAAACCCTGTCACCGCGCACCGGTGGGGTGCGGCTGGTGCAGGTTCATCCCAACTATTCCCAACTCAACTCAACAACGGTCCTCGGATTAGGGGCAATAGCAGGTGGGAATTGGTTATGAACGGATTAAGACTAATGACCCTTTAGTGCATCTCTCTCAATATGTAGTGAGTGATTGGGTCAGATATTTTGATGCCTACTAATTTTATGAGTCGATTAGTTGGGATGGGGATCGAATTGAAATCAACTACGGGGGATTGTCTCAAGGGAGGCATAAATATATAGAGAGATATATGCAATAGAGGAATAGCATTGAATGAAGGAATAGTTTCAAAGTAGCAGGTGGGAATTGGTTATGAACGGATTAAGACTAATGGCCCTTTAGTGCATCTCTCTCAATTATGTAGTGAGTGATTGGGTCAGATATTTTGATGCCTACTAATTTTATGAGTCGATTAGTTGGGATGGGGATCGAATTGAAATCAACGACGGGGGATTGTCTCAAGGGAGGCATAAATATATAGAGAGATATATGCAATGCATTGATGTGGGTCATTTGGGTGATACATATCACTCAAATCGAAGTTACTCAAAGTTTTTTAATCCATCCACACGCGTATATAAATTATAATTAAGGGATTAAACGTATAGTAAAGTTTTTAATCCATCAATCACTATACGATTGGGGGATACCCTTATTAGGTCGTTCATCCATCCCCCAGTCCCGTTACGAGATCCGAGCTGAACCGCCGCCAGCCGCACGTCGGGTTTCCAAATTTCCAACTGATAACGGTAGTAGATGGTAATATGATGAAGATGCCTTTTCAAACTTATTGAACCTTGTCGTTACATTAAATGCAAAGTTAATTAAGTACACAGTTGCAAAGTGAGACAATCCCTCAGCTCACGCACATATTCATTATGTATCTCACTCAATCCTCTTGGTTTCTTAGCACCTCCATACCCAAGCAGCCGCGTGAAGTGAACAAAGGACAATTCCGTCAAACCCCAGACCTCTCGCTATGAATCTACCTATAGCAGCAGCACATGAGTATGATTGAAAGTAGGAGTATATGCATGAAACTTCGTTAGGCAACAATGATGTTAATACTCTAATCTGAACCCAAATGGTTTCCATCATTTCCGATCAATATATAAAGTCATAATATTCTAAATCATCATGTAATTGTATTGTAACAACCAACAAAACCAAAGAAAGATGAGTTTTCAGCGGCCGGCCTCAAGATTTCTCATTTCTTTACCATTAACATCAACTCTTTTTATGTGTTGTTGTGACTTGTGACTCACTGAACAGAACTATGTACAACTCGAACCGAACGCTAAGCAGTTCAACCGGCTCGTCAATGATAAACTTCATTGGCTTTCAAGTTGCAGCCTCAAGAGAGCAACAAAAAAGTTGAAATGGGATGCGGGGGTACATTTCATACTAAAAGTATGTACACACATTTATATGGGGTGAGTAACAATGCAGTGCAATGGAACGCTAACAAGAGCCGAGAAGATCCCTAATCCCTACATAACAACACATCATACCATCATCATATTTTACAATGTTGAAATCTGAAACACACCAAAGAATGGACCATGAATGTAACAGGTAGTTCGACTTCTTGATGTTGTTTTTTTAGCATTACCACCAACCTACCTATACATACATTCAAGTTGTGTGTTTTGCAGGTAAAAACGGTCTTTGTGGAGGTGGAGCACACAAGTTACATAATAGCAAGAATCCTCCTCAATCCTCATTATCGGATACATTGACTTGAAGCCCCAAAAAACGACTTCATGAAGTTTTATTGCAACCTCGGTCGGTTCGCTTTTCCATCCACCACGGCTACTACTCCTACATACATACCATAATATTATACTTGCCCACAAACTAAAATGATTCTGGTTCTGGCATTCCATTTTCCATTAGAGACTCACTGATAATATGGGATAGCGTTTTTCTATTTTATGTTCTTTAGAAGCACTATTAATGTGTGTATACATGGACAGAGAGAATTGGTTTTTCGATCGTTGCCAATGCCAACAACACACTAGATGCAAAGTACTAAAGTAATATGAGTAGTAGTAGCAGCATTGTGGGAATTAAGGAAAAAACGGATATAATGCTCACCTGCCTGCATGCTCATACCTGGGTTCTCGTCAGGTTCAGTTCAGGTAGCTTGAAGATGATAAACAATAGAGCTGTATTACCCGACTGTTGTCAAGGTGTGGCTGACAATTCTAAACCAATGATGGCCAGGTGTAATGATGAGATTGACTAAAAAATAGCAGCGGCATATAAAAGCATTATGATGATGGTGATGTAACGCATATAATAAAATAGCGCATTCCCCTAGATCAACTTGTCCGTTTGTTTAGCTTCATTAAGTCATCTCCCTGTTTTGCACAGTGCAGCAGCTAGGGAGTATTATTATACATACATTGTATTTATTTGTATGACTCAGTTTGCTGTGCAATTTTTTGCTCCATATATTACTCACCACTGATATACTATACTATGCTCCCTGCTTACCTGCAATGTTGTAGAATTTCCAGTACGAAAGTGAATTTGTCGGGGACTCATAGCGTTAGAAAACTGGCCAGTGAGTGTGGACGTGATTTTTGAAGTTTTGGAGGTGTCAGTTTCTATACGATGTAGAATTATTTATATACACTTAACAGTATTCTTGCCAAAGTTGTTGATATGACAGTTAGGAGTTATTATTATTATTCTATTTCGACAAACTAATGAACGTCTAGTTGAGGTTATACTTTGGTGAGTATAGTATAGTTCACTCAGGTGTTTCATATATATTATAGCTCGCGACTTGCTGTGCAATAATTGTGGGTTCTGCTAATTAAAGCTTTCCATCTGATTGATGTAGGTGTCAAAATGGGTTCAGCCTTCAAGTTCCTCTTCCCATTGACGATCCTCATCACGGTGACTATTGCACAGCGAAATGATTTCCCTTTTCCGCCAGTAACAAATAATAATATATTTGGAAGTCCCCAGCAAAGGGATCCAAATAGGGATAATAATAATAATAATAACAATCCGTTCCTGAACCAGCAGACCCCTAATCCACGTGATAATCAAAACAATAATAATAACAATTTCCCATTTGACAATGTAAATCGCCAAACCCCAAATAGACAGGACCCGTTTAATCCTTTCCCACCCCGTCGAGATCAATTTAGCCCCTTTACTCCAAGGTTGGATATAACTGATCCCAGTTTCACGTTTTCGGGAAATGAGGAGAAACGATGTCCTCCAACATGGGACATGTTCCGGGAATCCTGTTACAGATTTGTTCAGTCTCCCAGACATACGCGGCTGGAAGCGCAAAGGAATTGCCAGGTAAATGCATGCACATAAGCACATATCAAGCAAAAGTCATGATGATGATGATAGTTTTCATGCATCTCGTCCTTGATGTTTTATAGGCGTATGGAATGGAAGCAGATCTTGTTAGTTTGAACAGTATGGAGGAGCATAGTTATATTGTTCGAAAACTACTCGCCATCGATCCACGACATCAGTCTTGGTATATTTCGACCAGGGAGGCGTCCCCTGGTACTTGGACAAGTGCTGATGGATCGCAGATGATTAACATGGATCAAGCATTCCTCCAAGATCAGCCATTTCCACAGTACAATATTGCTTACAACTACCTGGCTTACAGGTTAGAAAGTGGAAGACACCTAATATGAATCAGTTTTAATACCCTGCTAGTAAAAGTTTATATTTATTTAAAATAAATGTGTAAATTTCTAGCTTCTCGGACCGGCGCAAATTATGGGGCTTGCTAAAGGTTACAGGAGCTGAGCCACATCAGTATATTTGTGAAGTCCCTTTGTCTAGAGTGCCTTATATTGTTGTTGACAATAGAGATTTTGAGTATGGTTTGGAGATCTCGGATCCCAAGAAGGTCCCCAGGGGACCCTACTTTATTCGTGAACCATCCTCTGAAGTATTTGATATTTCTCGTGCTATCCCCTTGAGCTACGTGTCGTTATCGTAAGAAGTTATAAAATGACATCATCATTTAATGGATTTCTGATGGATTTCTGACCCATGGATTCCTCTTCTTTTATTTCAGGTGTGTCGCTGGAGGCTGGCCTGCACCAACTTATGAATGGTTTAAGGAAGAATACAGAAATAACTCCCTAGTTTCCATTAAAATCGATCCCTTGAAGAACTCTAAATTCACAGTTAGTGGAGGTTCTCTCATTATTCACGAGCCAAAGCAGAAAGAGGATCGAGGAAACTATCACTGCGTGGCTAAAAATGAGTTTGGATCGATAATTTCTGAATCTGTATCTTTATCATTCGGCTACATTGCTGAATTTATCCTGCAACGTACAACTGAATATGCAAATCAATTTTGGGGAAAAGCAATTTATTGCGATCCTCCCCAACATTTCCCTGGTACATATACATATTATTATAACCTTTTTAATTTGTCCGTTTCATAATCCGTTTGGCATGCACATTTTGTATCATGAAAAGATGAAATATTAGTATATCCTTCATTTCATAGGAATCCACTACTATTGGTCTAGGGATTACTTTCCCAACTTCTTAGAAGAGGATCAACGAGTCTTTGTCTCCTACGACGGAAACTTGTACATTTCTGCTGTTGACATGAGTGATTCAGCTAACTACAGTTGCAGTGTACAAAGTGTTGTCTCTGATTCCGGTAGAAATGGTCCGCTGTTTAATCTTCGGATTATTCCTCATGGTAAATACTTAGTGTGTTTAAATGTCAAAATATTGTGGGAATTTAGGTAGTTTTTCATTTTTGTTTATGCATATTATTGTCTTGTAATTACCTTCAGGAAACCATCAACAACTAAAATTCCCCAATAACTTTCCGAAAGTGTTTCCAGAAGCTCCGAAGGCTGGAGATTCTGTTCGACTAGAGTGTGTGGCTTTTGGATAGTAAGTTTGGTTGGACTATGTCTAAGTTAGCTGGTTAGCTAATCGTGAATGAAAAAATCATCATTAACCATCAATGTTCTTTTTATCACAGTCCAGTGCCAGCGTACAACTGGACAAGACGGCACACCGGTCTCCCAAGAAATGCAATCCTCTCAAACTACAACCGTGTCATTACTATCAGAAATGTCACTGTCGAGGACCAAGGAGAGTACACGTGCAGGGCGACGAACAGTCGATTGTTTGTTGAAAGTTCCGTGACGCTAAGTATTCAAGGTAATAATAATATCAGCCCATTATTATATTTCAAGGGTTATTGAACACTCGTAATTTTATGTTTTGTACTCCTATTGACAGCCGCCCCTTCGTTTACTATACCAATTGGAGATAAGCACATGGATAAAGGATCAGATTTGACGTGGATGTGTGAAGCCTTTGGAATTCCCGATGTTAGCTATCAGTGGTATAGAAACGGGAGACCGCTTACAAGGGAAACGTTACCAATTCAGGATATAGGGCGCTACATTATTCAGGACAATGTTCTAAGTATCCGGGAGTTGGATGAAGAACGAGACATTGGAATGTATCAGTGCAGAGCCAATAATTCTCTGTCTGCAAAGTACTCTTCCGGCCAACTTAGAATTCTTTGTATGCCCTGCTAACATATCTTTTTTATTTTTCTTAAATCATTGTAATCATGTCAGCAGCACTCTATGTGGAATTCAATTAATGTCCATACTAGTGTTACGACCAAGTTTCAAAAAACATCCCGTGGACCCAGAAATCCTTGGTGCAGAAGGAGGTAATGTTACAATCCGTTGTGATCCTGAAGCAGCACCGCGACCCCGGTTTTCATGGAGGAAAGATGGAAATATGATTGGGGTGGGGGGTCGACGCCGTATTCTGCCTAGCGGAGCTTTGTTTATTAATCCTGTCTCACGAGAAGATCAGGGGATCTACACCTGTATTGCTCAAAACAATCTTGGCACAGCAGAGAGTTCCGGACGTCTTACAGTATTACGGGGCCCGGTACTTATTGAACCCCTACCTGAGCGAATTCAATCTGCTGTTGGTTCACAACTCTCTCTACGATGTCGGGCGGATGCTGACGAGGCGCTAGACGTGGCCTACATTTGGAAACACAATGGACTGCGCATAAACGAAACGATTGACCGATTTCGAATGGACTCCAGGTCTGGTTACCTGGAAGTGTTCAACTTAACCATGGCCGATAGAGGAGACTATGAATGTGAAGTAATGACTTGGGTTGGAAGGCTTCGAAGCATTGCACGAATTGAAATTCGTGGACCCCCAGGACCAGCAGGTGGGGTTGAGGCTATTGATCTTACAGCAACAAATGCGACAATTAGGTGGACTGACGGTGCCATGTATGGCTCCACAGCTTACCTCTATTCCGTGCAGGGAAGGACCCAATGGGAGAAAACGTGGCAGTTTCTTATTGAGAGTATGTTATATGAAGTGAAGCAACTTTTAGTATTCATTATTATTTCTGGCTACATATATTGACCCTAACCTACTTGTTTGCGAATTTACAGACGTCACAGCATATGACGCCGTCGATCGACTTTTAGGAAGTAGTGGTAGGCTGGGAGGGGAAACCAACAGGAAAGAGATTAAAGTTGGGGGTATGTTGTCGCCCTGGTCTATTTACGAATTCAGGATAATAGCAGCAAATGAATTCGGGTATGGTCCTCCATCAGCCCCATCTCCGCAATATAACACTCTTCCAGATAAACCTACGAAAGCACCGGAAAATGTTGGTGGCGGTGGTGGAAAAACAAATTCTTTGACAGTTACATGGGATGTAAGTGAAGAGACTTTTATTATATGGAATGCTGCTCTGTGGGTTGCTTTGATATTTACACTGATTCAACTTGATATGTTGTAGCCTCTTCCACCACAACATCAAAATGGTCCTGGAGTATTTTATAAAATCTTTTGGAGAAGATTTAGAAATGACACTACTGAAGAGGAATTCCAGTCAGTGGTTCTGAAAAAGTGGGGTAACATAGGAGCATACGTGGTCTCTGTCCCTTCGCAATACTACTACACTCTGTATGAAGTCAGAGTTCAGGTAATCCAGCAGGGCATAAAATTACTGAATAACGGGCTCTTCATAAAACTCCCACAGTGCTAAATAAAGTATGCCCTTCTTGTAGGCATTTAACGACATTGGCAGGGGACCAACATCCAACATTTCTACAGCGTTTACAGCCGAAGACATGCCACAAGCGACGCCAACCTATGTTTTCCCGAAACCATACAACTCCACCGCCATCAATGTTACTTGGACACCAGTGGATCAGACTCGGGAGAAAATTCGCGGAAAGCTGCTGGGTTATCGAGTATGTTAATTAAATTAAAGGAATTTGCTGCTTGTAGGGTTGTTTAAAGGGTTGCCTAATTATTATTGCTTGATACTTGATGATTGATTTAATATCCTTCTCTTTGAAGATTCGTTATTGGCTGAAGAAGGATAACAACCTGTACGATACAGATGCAATCAATTATTTAAGTAGATTTCCTGACAGGCCGTGGGCACTTATTTTGGGCCTGCAGCCCAACACGTACTACTACGTTCAAGTAATGGCATACAATTCAGCTGGTCCGGGTCCTGCAAGTGAACCAATATTCGGTAATATATATACCCAACTTTGGTCTTACTTGTCATCCCACTTTCAGCTCATCATTGTTTTAACACAAAGTATTATATTTCTTCAGAACGAACGCTAAAGAAGGCTCCACAGAAACCTCCTACTGCTGTAAATGTCGTTGCATTGGATTTGACAACAGTTGTGGTAACCTGGCGTTACGTTGCACCGTCAATTGAAGAAGAAACGCTAGCTGGTTATAAGGTAATTGCACAAGTTTGTAGTTGACTCTGCCACTACTACAACCACACAACACTCGTTAACTATAATCCACCTAATCAATGTATTGTAGGTCCGTATTTGGGAAGCTGACCAGGACATTGCCACTGCGCTCGATACATATGTTACAATACAATCTAGGAAACTTGAGGCGACAATATATAACCTGAAGCCAGGAAAGACGTACGTCCTTCGAGTGCTGGCCTACTCGGCAGGAGGAGACGGGAAGATGTCATCCCCGGCAACAGAGTTTGTCTTGGGTACGGACTGAAGCACAATCTCAAATCTCGGAAAATCTCAAAAATGCATAACATTACATCAGCACAAGCAAGCATGTACTTATATATAACTTGAACTATGACCTTGATTTTGTTTAACCTTCAACTATAGGTGACACGGAAACACTTCGCAGCGGTGCAACCACGTTCCAGAGCGTGTCCCTGATGATAGTTGTAACAGCTCTTTGTGCACTATGTAGTCATTTTTATGAGTCTGCTTTTGCCCACTGACAACTCTCTTTGAAAGAAAACTCTTGTGCCAACAATTGTGGGTTTCCACAGCCTTAATGACGATGCCCGTTTCTATTGAATCTTATGCTCGCACTGTGAAATCTCTTAAACGTATCCGTCCGTTCACGCCTTTTACTTTTTATTTAGTACAATGTGAAATCATAGTCGCGCCTCATGACATTATTTAATATATCTAACCATCTCATTGCTGACATAGGTAAAGGCTTTATTTAAGTCCCGTACACTCTGACTGACTATAATGAAAGTTCATCTCGTCGTCTTTGTATATTTATGGCTTTTTCTTGGAGGATAACTCTGGTTTATCAAGTGAAGTGATTTTCTATATAAATAGTCTACCTATATAGACTAGAAACGTATTATAGAGCTTTAGACTAGCCTACTAGGGTGAACCAAATATATCATGTCGATGCAGTTCGAGTTAGCATAATAGCTTCTGTTGTAATTTTTGTACAGACTAAAATTTATTTCCAACTGAACCCGTCTCGATGATTTTTAGAGCTTTCACCTAAACATGACAACTACTACGTACTATCGTTGTTCAATCATTCATAAATAAGTAATAGAAACTGTCGCAGAATAAATAATAATATACTTAATAATGTGTAACAAAGGAATCTTCCATTTCCGACATTATATGTATGTCATATGTAGTAGTTCTACGAGGAAAGAAAAACTTTTAGGATCTATAGTGTAGTTTTAATTACTCCTACATAAAAATGCTTGTTATTAGTATTATTGTTATGTTTAAGTCATTTTTAAACTTTTATAGTCTACGTTGACAGGTGTTCACCTTTTGTTACGTTGTTATTATTAACTCATTCATTTGTACGTAAAATCGTTACGTGACATTTATTTTTTACCAATTGTTCAACGTATTTATAGAATCTAATTGTTAGTGTTTCAGTTTTGTTATAATAATTACAATATATTATGTTTCATGTGATCCAAGACCCCTGTTGTTATGTTGTAATATAGATATATGGTTTATTATTGACACAAGAATTATGGACTTGATCCAATGTGTTTCAACAACTTGAGTTGCTTGTTCTCATGAAAATCAACCAAAATACAAAATACATATATGTTGTTATTGATTAACCAGCTGGAATGTTTATTTTATTGTTGAGGGCATTTTTTACATAATATTATCATAGTTGTACCTCCAATAATTTGAAGTATCAGTCTCCAAACAAAAAAGTAAACCATCAAAGTTTATCTATACGCTATTTTTTTTAAACTAATTGAAGGTTTTGCTGACTAGTTATTTTACAAGTTTTTTGGACCGTACAACTACTGAATCCGGAAACGACATCAGGTATTATTTTAAGTCGCCTCTGGAAATCCCTCGGCGCTTTACAATAAAACCATTCAAACTTTTACATGAATATTTAGATGAGGAAACTTTCCAATAGTCCGTTGTACGTATGTTTCGAATTATTACTGCCACCAACAGTATTCACTCTGCTGAGCATTAAATATATACGTAGGCTCTCATGGGTTTGAGTTTTGTAATTGGTACTACATAAATTGGTACTACGTTTTCAGTTGCACACATTGAATTAATCAATATCTATTATTATATAGTCAATTTTTATATGACTAATCTATATATATATATATATATATATGTGAAATCGCACAACAATTGTTGTGGCATTGTGAGCTTACGATACCGTACCTTATTACGCTAATTCTATAGTGACTACTACAAATGCAACAAACATGGGTGATAGCTGAAGATCATTATGATGATAAGTGGTGTTGTTTGATCAAGAGTACTTTCAAAGGTTTAACACGTACGTACTGTTTCTAACTAGTATTTCTACTAGTAGAAATGGAATCTCAATTGATTATTCAGTTCCCCCGAAGGATATTGGCTTTCCCTTTGGATCATCAAACTTGTCCATTGTTTTGACGTCCATAATCATTTTCATTCCCCAGGTTAGAATTGCGATGAGCATAATTGTGACAACAATGCCCATCCAAATGCCAGGCGTGAAAAATCCAACGCACTCATAGGCTTCAACGAACTTCTCCGAAGTCGAATCCGACATGAATGCTTGAATCTAAAGGATATTATGAATTACATTTTGTAAGGAACCTTTCCACAATGAGGCCAATACGAAATGAAACGCATTATTATACGCTTACCTGAAATCCAATGATATCTATATAGAAGCTTGTTTGATTATCAGCTTTTCCTCCTTTCCGAACCAAGCTTCCAAAGCGTGAGCAATGGAATGAGCGAGTTTCATGGACAGTAAGATCCACGGGTGAGAATAGAATAGCTTCTGCAGGCAAATCCGCTCCCGCGAATTTGGCAATTGACTCGTTCATACTCCAGTATCCGAACAGCGATTTCACAAATGTCATTCTAAACACGACACGATAGATTTTCAACATGAGCAATAATACATAATAACTGCTAGGAATGAGTATATTAAGTTAGCACTTACTTTAACTCAAACTTCGTAACGGACACATTAGCATTTGCTGGTGGTTGGAAATTCATGTTTAATTCGACGAAGTCGCTTGCATTTGCAAAGCTTGCACTAACGGTGGCTTTGGTGAAATCGACAGTTTTCCTATTATTGTTCATCATAGTTAATAAATTCCGTTTATTGTACCCAGCCAAAATTGAGCAACATTTCATCAGGTATTTTGATGTTTTGATATTTACCTGTCTGCTTTTGTAGACACGGCCAAGACTACTTTCCGGGCTACCATAAACACCCCATTACCACTGAATTTAATTGGCGGAGTCTCGTTTTCTGGAGGAGGAGTGGCCTGTCGCTTCTTTCTGCTAAGAATCTCGTTTACTTCATCCTCAGGCTCTTCCGTCCAGGTAGATCGCCTTCCCCACAGCATTCCAATAATGTTGGTAAAATCCAGACTGTATTTAGAGAACACTCGAAGAACTTCATCATCTACAATGAACCAAACCAATTTAAAAAATTTGACATTCATCTAGTGTAACCATATATGTAGTACTCACCATTATTCCAATAAATATTGAATATTAGTCTTACCCATATTAACTCCAGCCTGCTCGTTAATGATGAGAATTGAATTGGCAGATTCCAGTTTTGGCAACACATCACCCGCATTTATTTGATACACCTGATATCCCTTCCCCTCCAGAATGGACATCGACTCGGCAGCAGACTGAACCGCTGGAAACAACAATGTTTCCGCTGATGCATCAGTGATTCTTCGAAGTTTCCTGAATGGCACGCTTCCACCCATCCCTCCTTCCGGAGACAGGTCCTCAAGGCTAAGCTACAAGGAAAAAGCGGACAACCAAAATTTCCATAATGCAATCCTCACTCATCACACCACCAAAACAAATACATAATACGAATGATTATATACCGCCACTTGCTACTACATACTTACCGATTCCAATCCAAAAGCAATTATTGGAACATTTCCCTGCTCCGTTTTCCACGCCAACAGGTCAGCAAATTGTTGGGATGAAAATTCATTCAAATTCGACTCCACACTTCCTTCTCCAATCCTACAAAAATCAAAGCCAAAACCAAAACTTTAATTGGCTCATCATCATCATCACACCGTCCGTCCTTCTTTATTGACCCTTCAAAACTAAACCCTCTTGATTGAGGGTCACCCTTATCCCTCACCTGTTAAATTCCACATATTAAACAAAATAATGAAATACCACTACATATTTTTATTATTTATTGTTTTATTATTACCTTTTCACCGTCCAGAGGACAACAGGTGAGGAGGCTTCCACTGGCCACAGACAGTTTATCACGACGAAGGGTATAATCAACCCTGAAATAATTTTATTACTACCTCCCATTTTCAATGCTACAAAATTTCCTTTTTTGAAAAAAAACTCTTCTCTTCTTATCCTTCTCCCTATCTAAATGATTTACACGTGCCTGCTTCCCCTTAATTAAAAGAGTTTGAAGAAGAGGAAAAAATACAATTAAAAAAAAATATTACTAATTAACTCTTTCCTCACCACCACACCTGTTTTCTATAATATTATTTCTCTCTCTCCAGCAGCAGCACTTGAAGAAACAGTAACTTTTACGGCCTACGCCTCACACACATTTGCTTGCAGAGTGAGAGAGAGGAAAACAACAAAACGGATGATGATGATGATGATCACAAGTGGTGATGGTGATGGTGATACATATATACAGTCAGTCAGTCAGTCAGCAGATTTATATGAACACAGACAACAACGGAGAGAGAAGGGACAACTCCCATTTCATTGGAAGCAGCGCTGCATGCCAGTGTCCAAGGCTGGGGCTACTCGAGAAAAATCCTCACTCTCATGCATGCCGTGTGTGGTGCCTTTTTTGGAGATGTGCAAAATATATGGATGGATGGATGGATGGATGGATGGATGGATGGATTATCATATTATTTTTATATTTTAGACCATTTTTATTTCGCTATATAGAGTACTACTACAATATTTTTTTTATAGTTTTGATTATTAGAAAATCTTTTAAAAAAAACAACAACAGTGGTGGAGATAGTGAGATTAATAGTTTGTAAGGCTTTTTTCTCTAAATATATGCTGCTAATGTGAAATGCGACAAAACGGGGAAAGCTGGAGAGCTGTGCACAAAGCCCCAAAATCTGGAGCAAAACGGAAAAACCTGGATGGATGATGATGGATATATTGGATATATTATGGAGACTTTCGTCGCTGGCTTCGCTTATTCCAGTTCTTGTAGGGATCAGGATGAGCCATGCCATGATGATGTCAATGGTTCCATCGTGGCGACGTGGGCTGCTGCATTTAGATGAGAGAGAGACACTTTTTTGGAATGATATTTGTCACTGATGTTACAAAGTAGCAAAATTCCATAATCTCTTTACTCACCGAATAATTAGTAATTGATGATGATAATTTAAGTACGTATGATTAGCATGTTTAAAATCCGTTTGTGGAGGTTTAGCTCATGTCAGTGTCATGCATGCATGTGCGTTGTGAACGTGTAGCTGGTATATACTTATATAGCTTTTAATAATTTTTAGCGCAAGAGAGAACCTTATCATATCATACCTTTTTTATAAAAGTTGTTAGGGACAGACTATGAACTGTCTCCAAAAATATTCATGAGATTGATGGATTGATTTAAGTACTAAAGTAATGAAAATGGGTATGTGCCTGCCTACATTTAAAATATGTGAAAATGTTTGAAGTTATTCATGGGCTCGTCGCAATCGTCGCATGTCATTGATTGAATATATATGATGAATGAGACTTTCGACGATACGCTAGTCTACTTTATACACGGATAAAGTCCAATAAGTCCATACATTGGTAATATTATGTGCCCCATACGTAGTATGATGATACATGTTTTTAGGTCATTCGTGTTGTCAGGCAATTGTCATTTGTTGTGTACCTGTTGTTGTTGTAGTACATATAGTAATTCTAGTATTCTCTTGAGTAAATACCAGCGAATGGATTTAGGTCCTCGTAAAAAAAACGACCTCTACCCGGAGTCAGTTGGGCGTAGCTTGTCCTTGAATTGAAGTGAAAAATAATGTTTTCTGTTCATGGAAAGGACGCTTCAACGGAAAAAAGGCTAAGTGGCTGTTTTCAATTCCAGTAAAAAGTGTAACTCCTTTCTCCAGCCCCTAACGAAATTTCAGCTGCTGGTAGACCTTCATACACTCGGTCCAACCGACCCCATTCCATTCCGCTAAAAGTGTCCTTCTATAGAATTTTCTGGTCCAATTATCCTCCTTGCAAGGACCGTGGCATGTAGCAAATTAAATGAAAATCATAATTCCAAAATCATAGAGTAACTTTTCACCTGAATGAATCTCTAAGTAGAGTGGGCTACCATATAGTAGGTAAGTATATAGCACAGGGAGATTTTGTATTGCAGAAAATCAAAATCGAAGTAGCTTCTGGAAACAGAAAGTAACATTCTAGCATCACCATCATCATCTGGAAATTTGACATCATCGGTAGAAGTCATCATATTTTTCTCTAGATGGTATCCCTACTTTTAGCACATTTCCAGAGTACATTGCGAACTCGAAAGATTATTATTAAATTCCTTTTTGATATGTATTTCACTTAGCTCAGTTAGGGTTTCAAAGACACCCTTATAGTGGTTTGTGGTAAATGAAATACATGTCTAAATCTTGATGTGCGGTCTGGTTTGGTATAGTTCGATGGGTCTATATATCCCTCCACCTCCACCACCTAACCATTTCACCCTTTGCCGCAGGAAAATGAGATGAGATTAAAGACTAAAACCCGTCTCGCCTCAGCTCTCTCTCTCCGTTAAATATATACCCACGTCGAGCGAGATCCAGACGATCTTTATGGATACATCCGTCTTGTTCGTGGTGGTAATCATTCTAGTCACATCAGGCTTACGTGTGCCGTATAGGAATTCAATCCATTTTCACCTACTTTTCTACCTCAACATCGCCATCGCATCGTATGTCAAAAGTCACGAGATATCGTAAAGTCGTGTAAAATATTAGCACGTAGTTCATCATCCTCGTCATCCTTATTTTTCCAGATGTAGTTTTAGTTTTACTCTGTTAAACTTTATCCTAAACTAATTTCAAATTTCCACAAGGATTAGGCATCCCCATCTCTCATGTTTGCGGGTAAAAGTAGAACCTACAGGCATGCAGGCCAGACGAGCAACAAGAAACCCCGAGCAATTTTTTTTGTCATGATGATAATAACTCTTTGCCGTTATGAGAGGAAGTCGTAAACCAAACTTTCTTCCATTTTTGGAAAAGGCTAATGCGGTTTTTACTACTCTACGTTGTTGTACAAACACGACCACATTGTGACTTTCCCTTGTATTATTTTTACAAGATGGCCAACAAAACCAACGGAGTGGAACACAATAATAATAATATGCTTGTGCAAATACGTGGGTAAACAAAATACATGTCATGACATGCCACGCCAGACTAACATTCCACACAAAAAATACATATACTCTTTCTTGCCTTCATTTAGATCAACAATATCACTCATCCTATTTCATGGAAATTGACATGTTACGTTCAAACGAACAAGAGTCCTCTTGATGAAAGCACTCTCTCTCTCTCCTCCTCTCCGTATACTGTTTCAGTGGTAACACATCAACAACTTGTTATTATGGCTGGAGAGAGAAAAAAATGTGCTAAAAAAGAAAGCCAAACCCTTTCAAGCTTTTCGTCGGAATGGGAAAGGAACAAGTTTGACGAGAGTGTTTATATATATATAGTACCTAGGTATGCATGTACCTTAGAGACAAATTCTGACTGGTCTCCTCACTTCAACCCACACATGGTTTCTCCTTATTATTCTCATCCTGTGCTTACAACGGGAATAAATATCATTTTGGCTAAGGTACATAATTATCTGCTCCACTCATATCCAAATTTCTAATATAATTTGCTTCTATTCTCACTCCTTCCTGGAATAACATATAAATAATCTACGTGAGAGAGAGTGATGATTAACCATGTCAAATCACCCTCACGCCCAAAAAAAACCCGGAGAAAGCTATTCATACATATTCAGTAGTAGTGGAACAAAAACTCTAAGAAAGAAGGAGAAAAGTCCTTTAAGTCAACTGCAGATGATAGAGTTTCTCCAAGGAAATACATACATTCAAATACTTCAACAAACGAACCAGTTCACGGTGGTTTGCATTATACATGTTTACAAACTAGGGACATCATGGACATGGGCATACCATCATGTTAGAGGATGACCCCCGATATAAAAAAAATGCGGTAGTCGCAATAACTCCTACGGGAAAAATTCTTGTTTTCAATGCCCATCCCTTCATCCCTCTCTCAAAGGCTTCACTGAACTTGAAACTTGGAAAAAGGAAGAGAGAAACCCATCATAATATTCTGTTTACGCTATCTGTCTTTGTCCTAAACGGCTCAGTGAGTCAGTCAAGTTCTTTGGTAAATACAAGTAGGAGTTGAACTAGTTTTTTTCTTCTTCTCCTTCTTCTTCTTTTATCATCACTCACTCACACACGCACAGCTCACGAAGAAGAGCTCCACAATTTGCCATGCTACATGAAACCATTTATGCATATATACATATACGAACTGACTGAATTACATGTCACTGAAATACCTGAACATCAGGGTTTTTTACAACAACTGAACTGATACGCAGAATGCCTTTCATCAAAAACTTTTCTTTGGTAGAGAAAGCATGAAATAGTTGCACGTTCTACGAAACAAATTGCCTTTATATTGTGTTTGAATTATTACTGTCGTCGTGACTCTGTGTGTATCTTGACTTGACTTGTATTCTTATCCCTTTAGAAGAAGAAGTCTTCCCTTTCATTCCTCCTCCTCTTACTGTTCACATATTTTCGCAGGAAATTGGGTTCACGACGAAGTAACATCCATCCTTGGCTACTTATTCAACAAGATAATGGGATACATGATGAGGGGAAGACTGGCTTTTAGCAACGTGACAGTCAAACAACAGGTAAAAATGTGGGTTGGGGAAGACTTGGAAAATTATGTTATTACTGTAAAATGAGATACCTATACAACAGGATACCATACTATTTCAGGTAAAAGTTGTGATGATGATGTTACGTATAATCTACGAAGTTGATGAACACGGGATCCATACATGCTCCAGGAAAACACGTCAATTGACTCCATCCACTAAGAATTTATTACGTTTCCATACATGTCGGGAAAGGTATAAGCCATCAAGAACCACGTAGACATTTTGCACTGGTCCATTGTATATATTATTCTCGAAACTACATCAATAATCTCCGCCAATCATGTCCATGAACTGTGGACTTTCCATGTAATTCATGAGCAGGCATGGGTTGCATGCACAAAACTCAAGTGAAAGCTCTTCTCTTTGGTGTCACCCCACGTTTTGAAGTTATCCCGAATCATCATATATATCGTGGTGTTGCTGGCACAGGGCATGGTGGATAACTGTAATCAGCGTGGCAGGATTACACGTACCGTGTTTCCATGCTGCTGCTGTTGCTGCTGCCGATGATGATGATGATGTCAATGGCAATATATACTTGAAGATGGGGTATTTTGTTAAGAGGGGTGGTGATGATAATACATATTTTTGTTATTTTATTGAAATACAGGAAAGTAGTCCAACTCTAATCGTAAGTGCCATTAGCGATGAAAGTAGTAATACACGAAAGTGTAAAGATAGCAATAATACCAAAGAAAATCGAGTTTGAAAAACATAGGATGATGATACACGCGAAACGATACTCATCCAATACATATAAACAATATGTGCGCAATATTATTTTTGCTACCTGGAAATTTCAGGGAAGGACTCGACTAAAAGCGAGGAGCAGGAGACACATGAAATCCGATCCTGAGCAACCCCTTTCATGTTTCTAAAAACGGAAAAACACCGTCATGAATTCAGTGGTGCAGGAGGATGATTGCTAACTTGAAGAGTGAAAGCTGAGTGAAGTCGTATAAATATGTAGCAGTCATTATGATGTGACATGTATCCTGAATAAACCGCTGGGAAACCTCTTTTCCCGTCCCCTCCGCCTCCCTTGGCTCTCTGGCACTTGCAATTGATTTCAGGTTCAGGTTAGCTGGGCAAAAAGCGGTCTTGTGTCTCCTCTCTCTCTCTCTCTCTCTTTCTCTCTCTCTAGCTATTGAACTACCTACCGCCTCCAAAAGTCCCGATGAAGATATAGAGATTCTCTGGAATTCGGATTAAAACAATAACAAACAAGAGGAGGACTATATATATATGTGTGTGTATATGCATGCATATATAGAGAAATATAGCAGCGACTGACGTTAGAAAGGGAATTCGTGTCGTTTATCCACTGTCACCTCACGAATGACAAAATATAGTTGTTTGCTTTCAATATTCCGCATTTGTTTAAAGGTGCCAACCACCCGGCCGCGTTGCCCACACACTTTCTCTGGTGAGAACTTTATTCCCTCATCCATGTTTTCATCATTAATGCTTCCCACTCTCAAAAAAGGTATACATACCTAGTCTATTTCGCATCAACTCACTTCCGTCATCCTCCTAATGCCAACAAGGATTGGAATTTTGGAATGGAGAAGAAGCAAATTGAAATTGAAAAGGGAGTTGAAACTAATGTAAAACTTTTTTCTTCGTCTTGTTTGGTTCCAGCCGTGTATATAGGCATTTCCTATTGCTACTTTATTGTAATTTTTTCATGTATTTCACTTTTATTTATTCATGGTATGTAATGTGTATGGGGGAAGGGCTTTGCAGAAGCAGCAGCAGCAGAAGCAGTTGTTGGAATAAGTTTTCTCAGACGAAATTTCGCTCCATTCTGTATTCATGGTTAATAATTCGTTCTTGAAGCGAGGCTTTTTTTACATTTCAATACACAATGTGTTTTCCCACTACCAATCTTATTTCCATTCTAACTTTTCCATAGATTTCCATGAATTGAATCCCTGAGGATATAGGGACGTGATGATGTATTAAAAATGCATTTATCATGATATGAAAAGTCATCACTATCGCCACTTTTGCGGATGAGGTTGAATGTAGGGGAATAAATGGGAGCTCGTAAAGTGCTGGTATGGCCTCCAGTTATAAGTTTATCTCTCTGTACGCATTTGTCATCATCATCATCATCGTCATGAGACGACGGCACTAAGGAAATACCCGAAACCAAAAGTATCTCTGGATGCTTTAGCTCTAGTTTCATCCACGACGATCGTACTTTGTGGAATTATCTTTTGTGTAATGGATGCTGTGGTAGACAAAGATTCTACCACGTACGTTGTGGTCCGCTTTCTAGAGCTCAGCAGCTCAATCGAAAGGTGAGTGAGTGAGTGAGTGAGTGAAAGTCTTAAAATCTGTTCGTCTACCGGGAGGGAGCTTCACTGTTGGGAAATCCTGGAAAGAGAAACATGTTGATTCTTGGTAGTCGTCCCAATTTGTTAAACATTTTTCGATGTTTTACAAGTCCTATTTTCATGATGGAACAGTCCCGAGTCCTGTAGACTGTTGACTTTGGCAAGTTGCAACACGATTTCGTTTTCATGAGAGTTTTCATTCTTGAGATATATTAAATAAATACACGCAGTCATGACATGGCTTATGTCAGTTTCGCTCCCTCAAGCTCAGTTTAATATTGTAAAATGACTTTCGCAATTTTGCCATGATGATGGCCTATGGCCTTATATTAACTACTCACCTTGGTTTACTGCCTGCCTACCTGCCTCAATGAATATATGCATTTATGTTTCACACAGTTAACCACACTACAGTTCGTCTTAAATCCCCAATATACATGTCATCACTAAATACGTGGAAAAGTAAGGTGCCTGAACGAAAATATTTCCATAAGGGAACACTAACACTATATTTATTTGTTTTGGTTATCGTCGCAACAGGCGTAGGAAATCGGCATATGTAATAGAAAACAATGAGAATATATCTACAACCATCATTATTATAGGTGTTCATTCCCGTAGAAAACTCATGGAAAACAATATTTTATCCTATACGAAAATTTCCCTTCCTCGCCTTTCACTTTATGCCACAACTAATGCATTTAACCGGAAAAAAGTTGACTGTTTGAAGCACTTCCACTCAAGAAGAGCACTCCACCTAGATGAACAGAACACGTAGGTGGTGTACCTCTCCCCGCTCTCATGTCGACCATTGGGTGAGCAGCAAGTAGAGCAGTTTTTGATAGAAGTGAAACAAGCGAAGAAGAAGAAGCCATCTCAGTTCATACAATTCTGGTGGAAACGGGTGGTGAAAGAGACTTTTCCACCACCAGCAGCGCATCTTCCAAGTCCGCTCTGAAATTTAGTCAGAGAAGTGACTACGAGGCAAAAATCATTTTCCCCAGGATGACATGGTAAGAGGAAAAGTTAGTGATATGCATAAAAATGCCTCCTTATAAATATACAACAATTTGCAAATTAAATAAATGCTCGACTTGAGTCTGCTGTCGTACAGTCTTGTTCCAACTTTTTTTTTTTACTTTACAACTTTTCTTCTCCTTCCATCCATTTCGTCGTTTTTGTCCCCGTGTCGCAATTGTATAGTTGGACGTACTATATATGTCGCACTGTGGATTTTGTTAGAGACGTTTCAATTTTTTCTCTCCTTCCGTGTCCCCATCTCGTGCCGAATATCATTTTTTTTTGTTTTCGTCGTATGATGTTGAAGAGAGACAATGACTTTAATGGACCGTGGAAATCCCCGGTTGGATGAACTCCGGTTGAGGATTAGGCATTGCCCGAATCCTTTTTTAATCATTCCATTTTGCAATGCTAACAAATGCATTATCTTTCCGTCCGGAACATGTCCGCTTCTCCAGGAAACAAAAATCTTTGACGTACGTTTACACCCCGTAATGTAATTTAGAAAGGATACGGTGATGGTGGTGGTGTGGTGGTGGTGGGTGTGATGTGATAAATAGTATATGGACGGTGGAAAAGCTAGATATAGCAAAATTGGATCCATCCGGGCGGAAATACATTTTTATGGATGATGAGCTTATAAGGGGGAATGGGGAAAACTCAATTTTCCCCCAGCCGGATGGCACACGGAAAGTAAAAGCATGTTTTGTGAGTACAAGCATATTATACTCTCCACAATCCACACCGCTCTGGGTTCCAACGTAAAAGAATCCTTTTTTTGCAAAGAACATGAAAATAATAACATCAAATGTGATCATGCAAATCCCAGTGGTCAAATAGATAGCAACCATAGAGGAGCGCCTACACAGACAGGCGCTATAGTAGGTGGATGAATTGAGTACCCAAAAAACTTTTTCCTGATTCCTCTAAACCATAATGTATCCCTCTACATAACATCTTTCTTCACTTCCCACTCACTCAACTCTATACTTGCCAGTTTCATTTATTTGACCGTGCCGTGCAAGGAGAGAGAGAGAGAGAGAGAGATAGAGAGGATATTGTAGAGAGGGGAGGCGACGGATGGCTCAAATGTATTTTTGTTGTGATGATGATGATGATACAAAAAGTACACACACAACAAAATGAAGGTGCATTACAACTCTCCCTTTCCCCTTCTCTTTGAGGCGACTGGATGAAAGCAACGGAAATTGGAAGGAGTCGACTAGTGGATGTAGAAAGCAATAAAAATGTGAATTATCTCAGAAGGGAGTGAAAGGGTTGAAAGAAGAAAAAGTTTTGAGGAAGAGGAAGGAAGGGAAAAAAACTTTGGTAAAACTACTTCATAATCCTATTTTTTCTCTTCCCAGTGAATTCCCGGCACACACACACACACACACACTATCTTTTTGATACAAAAAGAAGAAAAAAAACCTTAAAGAGACAATTCTATTCACCGGCCACCACCGGGATCAATTCTAATTCTAATCCAATACATAATAAAATAATATGGTTGAAGTAAGAGGAGTTTTGTATTTTGTATTTGTATCATGATATGATGACCAAGTCTCTATAGTAAGCTTATGTCATATTATTATATCATCGTAAATAACATTATTACACAGCTCTTGATTTTCCAACTAAATCCACCCAAGCGCACTTAAACTTCAAAGGAGCAGAGCAGCCCTTTTTGTTGAAAAGTGTTTTGCAGAATAGGAATAACCCAGCCACTTTGAATCCCGATTCCGTACTCCGTCCGTACTGCACATACCTATTATCATTGCCTTTTCAACTTGGGTTTTTTTATTATCTTTCCGCTTTTCAGCAGCAACAAGAGGAATGCTCACAAATTGTGCAGTTTCGATGATATATACGTGTGTGAATGTAGTCCAAAAATCTCACATTGCAATAATATTCCCATAAATTACATAAATTCGTGTATAGGTCGGTAGGTAGTATATACTTCCACACGTAGCAAACATACTAAAACTCCACCTCACAAGTTTGATTTTATGTGTTAACACAAAAGATTGAGCAAGTTGAACTTTTTGGTTGGTAGCTCTGTTATTACAAAACGGAAACACGTCAACGGAGAAAATTGAGTAGGAAGAGGGCATTTTAGTAGCACAATGAGATTTCCTTTTTAGGCAATGTGGGTATATTTGATGGACTCTTGTTCTCCTTATGAGCCAACTTTTCCCAGAGACTTAATCAAATACCAAAGTTTTTGAATGCTAAAAAACTCAACATGTGTCTATATTCATTATAATGGGAAAGTTTGATGCAAAAAAAAAGATGTATAATATGTAATAGCAAAACAATTCATGTTTTTTCCAGTTTAGAGTACAAAAACCTTGTATTACTTACTACTTATTATCCTGTTTTTGAGAACGCACACATCACATCAACATTAATAATAACTATTTTTAAAGGGATTTTCCTTTTTATCTCTGCAGCCTTACAAGTAGATCATAATTCATAATCGGAACCCAAACAAAAGAGGTTTCAGTTTTCTCATACGGAGAATTATCAACGAGAGATCGTGGTAATATAATATTCCAGTTTTCTCACATGTTTTGTAATAATGTTGATGGAAAACGGTAGGGATACAAAATAGGAGCAGAAGAACGCTTCTCAAAACTGATTTCAGAATAGCTACCTTAATCCGTTGTGCTGTTGTCCTTTTATTTCAAATGTTTGCTCTCTTTCGTGTGGGCTCCTCCCCCCAAAAAACGAGTATTTTACATGAGAATAGTAGAAAGAAACTACGCTTATTAAAGAGCGTTTGCAGTTTTTACTAAATTGGATTCTAGTCTGCTCTCATCATAAAACCTGGAGTAGATACTTATGACTATGACTCAAAAATAATAATAATAACAATAATGTTCCCTGTTGATAGCGTCGAAAAAGTTCCATGTTTGTGAACGTGGTGGAATACTGCTACACATACCTGACATACCTACGTATGCTCAACTGGCATTCATAAAAGAATATTTTTTATTTGCAAATACGTGATGGGAACAAAAACTGTTTTCCCTACCGATTCGCCATACCGCACGGCAACAAAACTAAAACATGGTTCATGATGAATCACATTCAATATCAAAAAGATTACATATTATATTTTTTGTTGGTTTGTTGTTACTGCCATGCATGGGAGTGGGAGCATAACTGCAAGCCGTACAACAACCCATTAATTTTTTTTATAGTTGGCGTGTTAGGCTATATAGCTTTCCAATGGTTGTATTACAATTTATACCGTTTTTTTTGCATTTTATAAATAAAAAAAGTTTCTACAAGAAAAATAGTTGCAGAGAGAGAGCGACGGCATTTCGCTCTTGAGTAAAATTATGGAGACGTGAGTACCCCAGTGTTGTGGTCTGCAATCTTTCGTATTTTTATTGGTGATGACCTCTTTTCTTGAACCTACCTATTCCCAAAATCACCATCACCCGCATGGAAAAGACGGAGCAAGAAGGGGAATTAGCAGCAGCAAGCAGCGTATGTGAATTGCGAATGCTGAAAAGTTAGTTTTGGCAATTATAGAATCTTGGGAGCAAGGAAAGGGACCTCCGTTTTGGAAGCGTTTTGGTTTGCGGAAACTCAAGCAAGATCAACAGAGATATCGCGTTATTTTAGTCGGATGTTGCGTGCTAGTTGGCTGTCTACTACAGTTGGCTGGGTATGTACACAATATTTTTTATATAACACTAGAGGGTGGCCAGTCATGGTCAAACGTAGTAAAAGCCAATAATCAAATCATAAGATTCTAGAAAACCCTTACGTTCCGTCCGACTTTTCTATATTTACACATAACTGATTGATGTGATGCTCAATGAAAATATGAATAAGAAAGAACACGAAATATAAGGAATTCCTCCAGTTGACCAAACCATTACAACAACTCAACTCCAACTCCAAAAATTATGTGCTCAACCGAGAATCGAACCTGGATTGTGCATGCTCAAGCGCGGAGTACCCTAACCGTCGAACCACATGGGAGCTTTGGTATATGTGCAGTGTATAAGTGGTATTAGAACAGAATAGTAGAGAGTAGAGTTACGTGAACATACGGACGGTTGTACAACTGTTTTGGTATATTTTTTTAGAATATGATGTCCTTGCAATTGCAAACTACAACTTCTGGTTGGACTTGGAGTTTTTTGTCATCATAAAATAAAAATTAATGAAATGAATCAGAGAGGAGTGAGTTACATTTGTACCGAGTCTGTGTTTGTACATTTGCCTGGAATCACAATCATCTTTATTTACGTTGTTACGTTTATTTTTTCATTTAACTATCATCTTCCTATTTCTCAGGGTAAAATTTATTTAGAAAGGGGTTTAAGAAGCAATGCTTCCCACAAGAATCCTTAATGAACCCAGTACGGACGTTTTCGATTCAAAAGCTTTGACTGACAAGTGGCCTTTGAACATTTAAGCTACAGGCATTATTATTATTATTTATTATAGGTAGCTATTTACATGGAAGTTTCAGAAACGTGAAGCATGTAGCAAGCAACATGAAGACTAGACCCACTTTGTGATAAAATGCTTCAACAAGATTGATTGCTACTAAAATGTAAGTGTGCGTGGGACTAACGTCCTATCACAACTTCACAATGGTTGGCGTTTGGTGGCCGTGTGCCGTGGCTATCGAGAAAACAAACTAATTTGGCATGCATTCCTCCAAACAATTCCAGCAGCAGTCTTATTGAATTTCGCTATTTAGACAGGCAAACTCAACCACTGGCTTTTAGCACGTATTTGAGAAAAAAGGTTCTGTGTTTACTTTAACATCCACTTGAGTGTTAAATTGTTTGCGTGTGCATTACAGTTTAGAAAATTGGATTGTTACATCACTTTTTGAATACTACTCTGACAGAGAAGACAGATTCTCTCATTCTGACGTTAACTTTTATTTCATTAGCCCGTCCCTGGCGGGAGCATTTCCATTTCCTTAAAGTTGTATTTTTTAAATGATTGTTGTTCAGTGGAGCAGTGCTGTGCTTTCACTCCAAAAAAAGGCAGAGAAACCAAAAACGGGGATATCTGCAGTGCAGGAGAAATCCCAAGAAAGAAAGGAGAACCGGGATCTCTACTATGCAAACCAGGACCAGCCTTTTGTAACATTGCCAAAACTCTACTTACTGCAGTTGCAGTGATTGTGTGTGTGTATCATGTTTTTAAGTAAACTTTTCGGTTGAGACATCATTACCAATACGATCTCCAGTAGAGGAGAATAAGAGGAAAGAGCAGATTTCCAGAAGCTTTGATCATCAGTTCACCGGAGGGAAACTAGTGTTGTATATTATAATTGTTAGAAGTACCTAATACAAGCTACGCTTACGTTTGTATACCTTATAGATTTTCTCTGGACTCTAAGGACATCATTCGTAGTGCTTATAGTGATTTGGGAAAGCGAACGCGATGAGGAAGGGTGACGTGACGGTCCTCCGATTCGGTTTGGTTGAGAGGTAAAAAAAATCATATTATTCCTTTGTTTCAGCTCGCATTCCAAACGCTCCTTTCCACATAGACTTCAGAATACAGAAATACAGGGCATACATGCCTAATATACGTGCTTATCCCTACCAAGTAGGGGTATATTGCAAAAACAGAAACCTCCCGGACAGGAATTTAAGAACAAAAAATTGCGCATTTCAAACTGTACGACATGACAGGTGGTAAAGCAGACAGAGATTCACTGCGCACAGTCATAAGAGAAATTGCTACTGCAATTAGCTACAGAAGATAATTAAAAACTATATTAGATTTACTACGCTACTGTCGTGCATCATCATCATCATCAGTATCATACTGATCTGTGCCAGTACACAAGGGTGCTAGCTAATAATACGACCCAGTTCACAAGTTGGGCGAGGGTTTTATTAGATATAGTTGGCTAATTGAATCCGACAGCGTCATACTGAATTAGAATCATTGCGAGATTATGAGAATTGTTTTTCCTCCAAAAATCCGAAAATAAATAGGTATATGGGCTCCCACTATACGGTATATAGGTTGACCACCATACCATCACCATCCCACATCATCATGCCTTCCGCTTTCAACCTCCATTCAATCCTGATACTGAGGAAAGGGAGCCAAGCCGGATATATTTTTTATTCAATTTCAGGCATGGGAGAAGTAGGCTCTTCTTGTTTAATTCGATATACATCTTAATTAGTGGAGACGACTTCAGTCGAGCCTGATTCAGGTGCAAAATAAGCAGCTAATTCAGCTGAGAACTGAAATAGTGGGGGTTGTTCAAGTGAGAGTGTCATTTGGGAACTTTTTTTTTACCTTCGCATTATTCCTCTCACGTTGTTCCCACTTCACACTCCACACGCTCACTCGAGAGAGACTCGTCTATAGAGAAGCTCTCTCACTAAATGATACATGATTGATGATGAATATACTTGTATTTTAAGCGTGCTTAATTGTGTTTTCCTCATTAGTACTACATATATATCAGCAGCAGGTATTCCAGAGTTGGAGTTTAATTAGGCGGCTTATAATATACCTCCTGTTCCGCCGTCCTTTCAATTGAAATTTAAATGAAATAAAAAATCTGTCTGGGGTGAGGAAAACCCACAACAACATGGGTAATTAAGCTCATCGGATTACATATTATTATACATGCCTAAGTAGCTTTATAGTAGCTTTATAGCTATATACTATATAGGGAGTCTATTATTATGGGAAAGTCACGTTGTGTTGGCAACAAAAATGGTTAGCTCATTTAGAAAAATGTTTTGAGTGGAGAGGAGAAGAAGACCAGTTTCCAGCTCCAGTTTCCGTGGAATGCGGGGTATTATGGGAAATAATTAGTTTGGGACAAGGTCAAAGCATGGAAATCCTGAGCACTTGGTCATTCAATATAGTCATTCTTATTAGTAACATAACAGCCTATTATTAACAGACTCTTTTTCCCTGATAAATTCACCAAAAATATGTGTGCGGCTTGAGTATGATGATGATGATGATGGCGATGGAAATAGTTGCGAGTGTTGCGACCAGCTTTTTTCCTTCTTTGCCGCTGTACTAGGTTTTATTACACCTAGATTATTTAGAGAAGTTTTAGCTGCCCTACAGGATTTTACAAGCCAAAAAGATTTTTTGGTTCTTCCAGTTTCTTGGTTAGGAAAGCATTGTATGAGTTTTACATACTAATGCAGTGTTAAAATATTCATACGATGAGTTACAAAACTTTTTTTTTCTCCTTTCGGTTGCTGCTGCCCAAACGAAACGCACAAGTAGAAACCATAATAATAATATGCCAGCCAGCCAGCTTCTTCTACTACTACTACTATATACCCTTGTAATATGCATGGCATTTTGTAATGCTTCGCCAAGAACAAACTCTCCTTCATGATATCGTTACGATCCTCTTGCTCAAGAAAAGATGGATCAAGACATTTTTTATGCAAAAAGGCAACAAAGGATCAACTTTATCGCTTCTTTTTATCATCCTGAAAAAAGAGAATGGTGATCATTTCACTTACAGTTCTTGCGTTGAGCTGCAACAACTCAGCAGCGCACGACTTTTTTTTTCTCCTTATTTTTCAAGCCATCCCGTGTGGCTATATAGTATAGAAGAGAATGAAGGTTAGGAGGATTCCCCTTTTCCCTGCCTGCCTGCCTCCTTGTAGTAGAAACATGTGCAGCAATCCGCGTAACATAAAGTCAAGCCACTGGCAAAATAAGTGGATGTGTATTATGGGACGTGATGAAATGGAAAATGTCTTAAATGAGATACATTTCTTTAAAGCATTCATTCGATAACATTACTTCATTTTTTATACGTCGTTTTTACGAGCTCTCATTGTGCAAGCCCAAAAGCAAGTGACTTTTTGAGGTAGGTTGGCTGGCTGGCACACACTCTTCTTCGCCACAAACGAGCACTTCCAGCTATATAACCATAATAATAATAATAATATGATGATCATGACATGTGCTCTTTGACTCTCCGGGATTGTGCCGCATTATTGTCCATTGCTAAATAATGTGGCAGGGCTTTAAGTAAAAAATAAAAAAGCGTTTCTTTTGCACGTCGACGACGACGACGACCGTTTTAGGTACGTACGCCTTGGTCAGTCAGTCAGTAGTCAGGATAAGTCATTCCATCTCCAGCGTAGTGCCACGAACGAAACCACCATGAAGCCAAGCTACCACTAACCAAAACCCAGTGCAAGCCACTCCAACATCTTTTACATTACATCCAATTGTGTTTTCGGTCAGAGTGGAGTGCTCCCACAATCATATCACAATACAAAACAATACGCAGCATATTATTTTTCCTCCTCCTGAGTTGCATTGCATTGCTTTGCTGGCATCATTCACACAACACCAATATATGGCTTATGAGTTTCTTGTGAGGATCCTTCGGCAGTCAGTCAGCAAAAGAGTCTCACAATTCGCAAACAAAAAAAGGCGAAATACTTAAGCTCCGCCATCCACCGCCGCCGTTTGTTTGACTACGACACAAAGATAAAATAAAAAGCACATGGAGAAGAATGAGAAGGGAAAAGAGGAAGAAAATAAATAAAAAAGGTTTTTCCATCTATTTTGTGGTCTCTTCCTGACTCCTCTTCTCTTCTTCAGCATTTTTTTCTTCTTCTTTTTGACAAAACCCAACTAAATGCATTCATCGAGCGCGAGAGAAGTCTCCTCTCCTCTGACAAAAGTAGTCGCAGTTTAATAGTCGTACGTAGTAGAAATACTAAATGTGTGCATATAACACATTTCAAAGTAGTATCCTGCTGCTCTCCTCCACTCTCTCTCTCTATACTACTGTCCGTTACAGATAGAGCCAGGCCAGGCCAGTTTGTTTTTTTTCTTCTCTTCTTATATACTTATATTATGTTGAATTTTCATGGAAAGCATCGTGGCTGGTAGTAAATAATGGACGAAGCTTGGCAAAATCAGCCAGCAGCAGCAGCGGCAGCAGGCTCATAGTAGGTTCTCCTCAGTCAGGACTTCGGCTTCCCTTTCGCCGACGAACACTCCAAAAGAAGCGAAAAGAGGAGCCTCCATACCATACAACTCTAGGACGATATGTATGTGTTCTCCTCACCGACGCGAATCACTTGCTCAAAGAACTTTATTATTTTTTTTGCAGCACCACACGCTATCATCCATCTCCATCCTATAGAGAACTGGGAGAACCTATTATATAGTGGTCTCTCTCTGGTAGTAGTAGTCGTAGTAGTAGTTCCATATAGCCACATGGTATTTTCCATAAGCTCCACTACAGAGGAATGAATATCATCGCATGGCATAAATATAGATCAATATTTAATCCGTAGTTTTGTATTTTCTCTACTACGACTCCTCGACATCCATCCTTAGAGTTTATCCCGAATGAAGAAACATTTTCCCCCCTTCTTATGGTATGCTTCCTCCGGCCCCCCTTGTGCACCCTGCCCTGGAGGAACGGTACATGTGTGAAAGTGTGGATACATACTTATTTTTCTTTTTCATATAAAAAAACAAAAAGTGAAATGGTAAAAAGGCATTCACACTTATTCTCCATCTCTCCATCCATATCCATATCCATATATATATATACTCTGCTCTCTCTGCCTGCCTGCCTCCTCCTAATACACATCAAAATAGACCGCTTCTCCTCTCTCCAGTAGTAGTAGTAATTTTGGAAACATGCTTTTTCCTCCATCCATATATACTAATTCCAACTTCGCATCGCACCGATTCCATAGACCATAGTCCCCATGACATGGCCAAATAAAAAAAAATGCTCTAAACGGCTCTTGGAGTGGTTGCTGGTGGAGAAGAGTATCTCTTCCATTCCACACACACACGCACACACACAGAGAAACGAACAAGAGAGCTTTTAGCAGCTTTTGTCGTCCTGGCGTGGTGGTGTTGTTCCATTGCATTGTCGTAGTAAAATAGTAGTAGTCACTCGTAGTAAAAAAAACGCGAGAGAAAAAAAAATAGGCTTTCCTTCAGTTTTAGTAGTCTCGAGCATTGCATTGCACACACACATATTTCGCACAAGTGGCTCTCTGATCCTGAATGTTGAAGCCGACGAGGAAATATTATTAAGCTTGTGTGCTAGTGATGCCATGGCATCACTGTGTGTTTTTGGTTATTCCTCGCTCGTGGAAATATTGCCATTGCTGTTGTAGTAGATACTACTGGGGCTCTATCCACTCCAAAAAACGAAACGAGGTGCCCCGTGCCCCTCTCTCTTCTCTTCTCGTTCCTTTTGCATGTCTGCTTTCGTCGTCGTCGTCCTCCTGCCTGCCTGCCTGCCTGGTTCTCGCTGAACATGGGAATGCTGGTGGTGGTGGGAAACCCAGCATTAAAAGGAGTGAATCCAGCAGTGGCCGTGCAAGTATAGTAGGAGCAGCAGGAGCAGGATCATCACATCACATCACCAACCATCATCAGTATCGTATCAGCAGAGAGAGCAGCAGCTTTTTTTTTTTTACTATATATTGTATTTTCGCATTGTGTACTAAACTCTAAACCATGCATGTAACGTCAAATACGACGACGACTGTGTTTTGTTGTGTGTAGGGAAAAAAATAACCAGCAGGTTTCTGATTTCCTCTGTGTTGTCGTCGTGTGTCTTTTCAAAGACAAGTCGATTTTTATTAGACACACACACACACACACTTTTACTTCTTCTATTTTGTCAGTTTTTTTGTTTACTTATTTTTCCCCAAAATGAAATAATAATGATGAATATAATACAGAGTTTTGAAGGGATAGATAGGTTTTTTGTAGGTAATTTTCAGTTTCTGCAGTCTCCAGTTAGTTTTCTCCAGAGGGTTTAGAAAAGTGTGAGATTTTTTAATATATATATATATATAATCCTCCTGCTCATATGTCGACAAGGTTTGCGCACAATTTAACTCACACAACAAGTTATTGCATTCCAAAAAAAAAAAAATAATAAGAATTGCGGCCCCGTTTGGAAGTTTTTTTTCCCATTGAAAAGTTTGAAGGTTTGAGGATTCTAGCCGGATACTACATAATGGTGCGTCATGGCATCTTTGATGGTTTATTTCACGGCGACTAGTCACATTGAAAAGGGGTTCCACCAGTTTCCATAAAAATTTGAAAAAAAAACACGAGTCAGTCAGTCAGTAAGTGTGGGTCCTCCAGACTGGAACACGGACGACGACGATTCCCAGGCCCAGGCAGTGTTCCTCTGTCTGCTTCGACACTGGCCCACACCAGCCACCATCAACATGATGGGATTGAGTGACGACGGATTTGAGTTTTTGTTGTTGTGATACTAGTTTTAATAAGGAAATTGAAGAAAGGAAAGGAAAGAGGAGGAGAGGGAGGAAGGTAACCTCCGGGAGGATTTAGCATTCTTCTTGCAAGTATTATTATTATTATTATTACAACTGTGACGAGAACAACGTTTCCGGGCAAAATACCTTGTTCAAGTGTAAGTAATTCAATTTTGTTTGCTTGACTTAATATGTTTGCTCACATGCTCACTGTTGACTATACTCTGTATTTGCATTTGGCGTAATTGCTCTTCCAGTCCTGTCGTAATTGTGTTGAGGAGAAAAAAAAGAAAGAAAACTTTTGATGTTGGCTGGATATTATGTGCTGGCTTTTTCCCCGACGACCCGACTCGGGTTTCACGTTACACAAATTAGTTGTGTATTATATGGCATGATGATGGCTAACATAACATGAGGCTCTGTTCAATCCCTGTTCCCTATAGAGTTTCTCTCTTTGTCATCGTCGTCGTCGTCGTCGTCGTCGCGAATCAAAAGTCACAATTAGCCTGCTAGCCTTTTTTTCTTCTGTTATTTAGTCTGGAAATGTATAGCTCTGAGATTTCGAATCAGTTCGGGTTATCATCATCATCAGAGAGGGGAAGTCAGTAGTAGAAAGTGGAATGGGAGACAGACGAGATGCTCCTTGCTGAGGGGGGAGGAATGAAAGAAATAAGCAGGTTTGTGTAATATACGACGACATCTAATGACTACCTATTTATTATCACGATCCCATTTCTTCAGTTCTTGGAGATATTGCGATACAAAAATATATACGTGTATATAATCTCCTCATGTTACAATAATAATACAATACAATAAGGTTACTTATGCACGTATAGGGGGATATTAGCTAGCTTCTTTTTTGCTCCAGCAAAAACTCATTTGTTTTCGGGTAATTTCTGAGTGTAAGCCATTTCCCACAGGAAATTTACAGATAAAGACTGTGAAGGGCGCTCTCTGCGATAAAATAGTCTTTTGCACATAGGTACTTATATATATGCTCACTCACTCGCCACGGTCGTGTGGATCAGTCAGTCGGTATGGTATGACTTCCTATGCAAATGTCAGTTCCTTTTTTTACGTTATTTGATCTTCTCCGGTGGCATCTCAGCGTGTTTCATGCTAAATATCCAGGCAGCCTGTATATAAAAGTACGTATATATGTAAGTGGTGGTGGCTTTTCCAGTGAGATTTTAAATTTGGGCTGGCTAATCATTACAATGCATGCAAATGTTTCCCCAGCCAGTCATTTACTTTTATTCCACAACAGACCACAACAACAGTCAGTAAATTACGCGATATACATGAAAATGGAAATTTTTCGCAACTTCATAAAATTAATAAAAAAAGAAAATCCACCAGAGAAATACGTAAGCGGAGCGGAGCATTGTACGTTTACTACCACACTTGCATTTTGTGCGGCTATGATGATAATGTTTAAACTGTTATTGTAATTGATTATTACTTATGATAATTATCACGATTAGGAGGAGGCAGGCAGGGAGTAGTTTGACTAGTTTTAGCAATTTTAGCCTGATAGGATAGGAGTTTATAGTAGCCACGACCACGATGATGGTCCCCGGTCGAGTCGATGGTAAAATAGTTATAGGAATATCAAGTGAAGAAGACACAGACAGAGGCTGTAAAATCACAGACCAAAACGGACGGACACATCATACTTACTTACTAGAAATGTATAAAGTTGTTTTGATCTGGCCTTCATCTTTCATGTAACTTAGCCTTGCGCACATATTTTTACACTGAGCAGAAACTCAGTCAGTCAGTCAGTTGCTGGCGTTTTTATTATTATGTTATGATTGCTCATCCCTCATCTACGCCTTATTGTGTGCTTTTTATGAAAGAGGAGTAGTAGCAATTATATCTCATCAGCACTTTTGACTGTCTTCATCTTTTATATAACTCATCCATTTCTCACATGCATGCATCCTCCAACCCAACTCCAACCTATTCAACAAGCATCAGGTCTTAGGTCGTATTATCTCCTCCATCTTATTTACAATTTTCTCTCCAACTTGTAGAAAAGGGTTTGGTTTGGTACGTACAGCAACCACAGAGCAGGGCAGAGCAACAGTCCATGAGTCCAATTCATATATTATGTGTGTTTGTGTGAACATATTTGCCAGTTCTAGATTATAATTTGTTTTGTCCACGAAAGCACGACGATACGATATATATCTCATCATAGTCATAGTCATCATCATCATCATCATCAATACCTATGTTTTTTGGGTAAATAAAAATGTTCCTCTTTGCTTTGAAGTACTAACTAATCCTATTTTCCTCGTTTTTATGTGTTGGGTTTCTTAGCTTAGCTCACGACGACGATACAGTTCACCCACGTTGGTGTTATTCCCTCAATTACTTATATATTCCTCACTCTTTAGGTGAATTTTCGTCTGGCATAGGTAAACATTCTAAATTAGACGAGGTGCGTGGGTGTCCTCTTTTTGGTGTTTGTCGTTTGGGGTATTCTTGTCATCATCAATTTTCTTTTCCCGTCTCGGTATGGTGGTAACAAACATCGCAGGATCGTCAGACAAAATGCTCAAAATACATAATGCTTGTATCAAAGGGAGTAAGAAGGAATCCGTCTGTTGGTTGGAGTGTAGTTTATAGTTAGAGGAACAATTAGATTGAGAAAAGATCAAAGTATTCTTCTTCACATTTGTGGAAATGAAGGGGAAAAAACAACAAACATAATAGGTAACTCATCCGATTAGGGATTCCACGTAATAGACACTTTTTTTTTGCCTTTTTTGATTGGATTGGTGAGTGTGTATTTTTTGTTAGACAGAGGGAATTTGTAACAAGTGTTCCGTCCGTCCTCTGTTACACAACATCGCATTAAATATGAATCATCACAAAAGCTTCTTTTTTTGGTCGGCATGTACTTATTTGTTGGGAAAATATATGCATGCGAATGCGACAATTTCGCAGACGAAGGACTATTTTCTCTTTAGTCTGTAGATATAGATAGCAATCTCACTCATTCATATGCAGTGCGATGATGGAGAGTCGTCGTCGTCGTCGTAGTTAGGTTGTCTTAAGTAGATAGCATAATAATGGCATACTTTAGCTCCTTTTTTTGGGTCACAATTGTCGTTGAGTACATGACGAATCTAGCGGTTGTTGTGACGGCTATCATATTATCATCATCATCATCATCCAACTTATAAACAATTTGCGCTAGCCTTTATTTTTTTCCCCTTGAATTTTCCAGATGGTGATATTACAGACTTGTGAGGATATCTCGCTTTTATTAATATCTGCTTGTAATGGAGAGCCATTGTCCGTTGACAATAGGCTGCACGAAGAAAACGCACATAATTGTCGCCACAGTCGGAGCACAAAAAAGCTGTCGTCGTCGTCGTCGCTACAATTAATCAATCAACAAGACTTGTCGTCGTTGGGGAGAAAGTTGTTCCTGAAGTTTTGTATTCATCATCATCCCCGTGGAAGAAAGCGGGGAATGTGCTAAAAAAGGGAACGGCACAAAAAAAATCTCGGTGGTCTTCTCATCGTCGTATATAAAAAAAAATGTTTTAGCCTGCAGCGCACATTCCAATCACGGAACCAAAACGAATATTATTATTGTATTATTACAATATATAGGTAATAGTACCAGCAGACACGATAATATATACCATTATACGACGCTAGTTTGTTAACTACTACTTGTTCGAGGAAAAAGGAGAAATTCAGTCATTTTTTAGACGTAAACTAGCGCACGTACCGTGGGGCCGGTGGGGCTCATCGAACAAGAATAGGATTGGAATTTTGGAATTCCTCTGCAAATTTTATATATGCGTTGAGTACAAGTGAAGCCACATAGGTATATACATTTAGCTGTTATTATGTATACCAATTGTCAAAATGTTCAAAAGCAGACCAACTGTTGCAGTTCCAGCAACAGTGCTGGTGGTGGTACCATAGTGGGAAAGGATGTAGGAGGTATGTCGTCGTCGTCGTCCTCGTCCTCGTCGTCCGCAAGTGGTGGTCGGCGGGCTACCATTGGAGCAATTGGAGCAGGACCTAGTCATGAACAAAGACTGCTACAACAACAACACCAGCAACAACAACAAACATTTAGAAGTAGTAACGTAAAGGAACAAGAAAGCCAAACTAGCACTACTGTGACGACTTCGACTACAACAAGGAACCCAAGTTCCACTGCGAATTGCATCAGTAGTAGTAGTAGTAGCACTAGCAGTAGCAGCGTTGTTGGCAAGAGTGAAAAAACTAGCACAAGTTGTACTACCACCACTGCGGAAAGTAGCACAACCGTCACCAGCGTCTCCAGCAACACGAAAAATGTTTCGTCTATTGTAATAGAGAAAGCTAGTACAACAACAACTAGAGCGACAGCTGGATCGGCAGTGGTCCCCAAAGCACCCTCCCAAGAGGCTGCAACAAGGCCGGAGAAAGTGAAAACTGGTTCCTCGGGCGCTGCTACTTCCACCACTGCCACAAATAATGCTCCGCTTATGCATGCTACCACTTCGCCAGCGGTGGGGAGTAGTTCCCCAGGGGTGGGTAGGGGTTTATCAAAGTCGCCTCAACCGCAGCAAAGAACGCCTCCAATTACAATGAACCGAGGAATGAGCACGGATTTCTCTCGACCAATTTACCCCAATTTCCCCTTTTCTCCGTTTACCTCACCCGGAACATCCCCGTTTGCGAGAAGACGGCAGTTCCGTGAGTCGCAACGAGTCAGCGTGGAACAAGTCGGTGATAACGTTCAATTAAACCAGTACAAGCTCATGCATCCCATTGGACAAGGCTCCTACGGAATAGTGAAACTGGCGTACAACGAGGAAGATGATCAATATTACGTACGTACAACACTTAATTGCATTTTTTCCATTCTCAAACGCTTTTGTACGATTCCAGAACCTTCCTTGTTGCCTGGTACTGGTACCTTTATTACCTTATAGCCTACAAGCACAGGGAATATCACATTTCACGCTTTATTTTATCATCATGTAGGCAATTGTATGTGAATAATTTGATTTGCTAGGCGATGAAAATTCTCTCGAAACGAAAACTGTATCAGAAAGCAGGAATTTTCGGGCGAATGGCGCCTAGTCGGAAATCTAGTGGGAAAAACGCAGTGGAAGACCCTCTGACACGGGTCTACCGGGAAGTGGCAATCCTAAAGAAACTTGACCACCCTAACGTGGTTAAACTTGTCGAGGTGCTTGATGATCCCACCGAAGATAATCTTTATTTAGGTAATAAAACAATGCCAAACTTAGCATGCTTCAATGCCTATTCGTTATAGTCATAAAGGGGGAATGGGACGATGTGATAGAGCTTATGGCTGTTCCATCATCAGCTATTTTCATTCAGCAATTCTTTTGATCTCATTGAACCCATGTCGTGTGTTGCATATTATATTGCGTACAGTGTTTGAGCTTTTGGAAAGGGGAGAGGTTTTGGAGGTTCCCAGCACAAATCCCTTGCCGGAGGAGAAAGCTTGGAAATACTTCCGAGATGTGGTGCTAGGCCTTGAGTACCTGCATTATCAGAAAATTATACACCGCGACATAAAACCATCGAACTTACTTGTGAGTGATGACGATAGGATTAAAATAGCCGACTTTGGAGTCTGCAACGAGTTCAATAGGGAGGACGATGCAATGTTGACCAGTACCTCAGGGACGCCAGCCTTCGTTGCGCCAGGTAAAATGCCAAAAAGAGAATGAAAAACACTATATTCTAATATTCCCCTCCACACTCCAGCATCAGTCGTTTATTGTTACAATTGTAATCGAAATACATTTGCCAAGCCCGTATTATTGCACTTGTGTGAGTGTGGTCGTTGATTTTAATGAATTCCATAAAAATGAATGGTGTAGAGGCATTGGCCAATCCGAAAGGCAGTTACAGTGGGAAAATGGCTGATATCTGGCAGTTAGGTGTAACTTTATACGCTCTCGTTTATGGACAAATTCCATTTAACGACGGAAACATTCTCAAGCTTTATGACAAGATCCAACACGATGAGCTACAGTTTCCTCCACAACCCGAGACGTCACCTTTGCTCAAGGAAATGCTGTTGACTATGCTTCAAAAGGATCCTCAACGGAGGATTACTCTCCCTGAAATAAAGGTAATTCCTGAGATTATAAACCTAGCAATAAAAAACACGCATTTTTACCCTCCATTTCACGAGTTCCTCGAGTGAGTGAGCAATTAGCTTTAGCACAAGCGAAGCCAGGATCGAATATTAACTGTGGGTAAACACGACGACGACATGTCGAGCAAGCGAAGCGAAGAGCCTCTTTTTTTACAAGCTACCCATAACGCTCAAGTGTAAAGTCGTTAAAAATGTTATTTGAGCAGCTGTACTCATTTTTACTGTACCCAGGTTCACGATTGGGTCACGCAAAATTGCGAATTTCCCCTTCCGTCGGAGGAAGAGAACTGCCTGACGTATGTGGAAGTAACTGAAGATGATATAGCGAACTGCGTTCGCTCCATTCCAAAGCTGGACACATTGATTTTGGTAAAGACCATGTTGAAAAATCATTCTTTCCAACATCCTTTTAAAAGGGGCCATTCCAAAGGGAAGAATTCATTACACGTAAATGGTCGCTCTCACTCCGCTCCCAGTTCATACAACTCTTTTTTCGAGGGGTAAGTGCAATTCGAGTTAGGCTTTTACTCGTTTTTTTTTCTTCTTTTTTCACATCATTGCCTTTTGTAAAGGAAGGAGCCGAAAGGAGCTAATAATGTTCTAAATTGATTAGTGCATATATATATATATATGTTGCTGGTGTTTATTGCAGTAAAATCATGTCCTTGGACTCGGATCTTCCCATGGTAAGTGAGTCGGCAAAGGAGACAATTTCTCCTCGGGGAAGCTTCATATGCAAAGATCTTGCTGGGAAAAATAGTTACCTTAAAAACTGACGATATCTCCCATACCTGAAATACTCAACCCTGCAACCACCTTTTTAACTTAGAATCACTAAGCACAAAAGTTACACTAAACATATAGTCGTCGTGTACCGCTGTGAAAACGTTTCTAAACTCTGAATGGAGGAACGCGACATGAAGCTTTAGACTAGCAATTAATTTTTACGAACCGTAATTGTAACTTCACTCTGAATGATTTCTCTATTATACATATATATTGTTATTATGAATATTGTACCATATCATTTAAAAACGAAATTAAGCATTATAGTGAGTGAGTACGGGATCGTACTGAGGCAGGTGGTAGTGGCGGTGATGATGGTGGTGCTGGTACAACGCCATGAAAGAGGTTCTACGTATTTTTTGGAGAATCTCTGATCATCTTACAACAAACTGAACTAAAAAAATTACTGTGTCTTTTAACTTACAAAACTATCTTCAGTCTGGTTATTATATATCTATATGAAAAAATGATGCATTCGTTATAGTTATCGTATTTTAACAGAAGACTCCATCTCCGTTTTTTGCAAAAACAAACAGTTATACACCGTAGAAATATAACAGGAATTTTAAATATTATAAATATTAATAATAGCTACTATATACACGTCGCGTCGTCGTCACTTCGCGCATCCACATTCGTGACGCAAGATTTCTATCGTCGTAACAGAGAAATTCACAGGATTGTCGTGAAGAAGAAAAAACACAACCGTTATGAATCTTATCTTGCCAAATCACTTTCAGTCAATGTCTTGAACAAAAAAAGTCATTTTAAGCATTATCGCCTTGTTGAATGAAAATTAGTGAATAGACGGACCTTATAGATAATATTATTATCCGTGCCGTAGACTTAGTGTGAGGAGGAGGAGGAGGCGCGAGGGGTACTCTATTATTCTTATTATCCAAGATCAAATGATGAGTTTTAAAAAACCAAAAAACCGTTTCCTATAGCACTTGAAAGTTTTTAATATCACCAACCGACCGTATTAGTATTATTTTTTATCCTTTGGACAAAGAACCAGTTTTCGAAAATAGAAAAACCAGAGTCAATTGTAAGTTGTGGAAGGAAAAATGTAGGTAGAATTACGATTTTAGTTTTTACTCTTATAATATTTACCGGTTGTCCATTAAAGTAGCACGTCAGCGTCGAGGACGACGTCAACAATCGGTAACGTTTTCAGGAATTTTAGTATTCTTCTTGTACTACGACAAATTTAGATTTGGTACGCTGCTCGTTCCACGAAGACTCATCACAAAACTTGTCTTTTTATCTGTCAAGAAACAACTTCGTATTCGTATGATATTATTTTATAAAACTGACATGAAAACAAAGATATTGAAAGAAACTCGAAAGTAAAATATTGAATATTATGAAATACTATATATTAATAGCACTGAACGAATCTTGCAGTAAATTTAGTTTATTCTTCGACTACTACCAACTACTCTTGTTGAAAAATATATATAAACCTTTCTATCTAGCAATAATCCTGACTTCAAATACTCGGGTAATTTATTATTATTATTATTATTAACAACTAGAAATGTAAATGTATACTACAACAATGTCTGGTGCGGGGCTCGACTCGTTTGTCAGCGCCAGTATAAAAATGGATTAAAAATATTATGTACACCTTGGAAATCTATATATCCTCTTTACAAAAAAAATATGTCTGTTTTCAACACGCGTGTCGTCATTTGAAGAAATGAAAGTATCCCTCGTTTTAATTACATACCGTTTAGAATGAATGGAAATGAAGTAAAAGTTTAATCATTAAAAGTGCTAAACAAAATCTTTCATCTGAATTTCATTTGGAGTTCCATGTGATGTTTTATTTCTGTGCCAATATGTCATGTTCACGTCATATTTGCACGTACTTGAGTCGGGGTCAAAATCGAACTGCCACTTGCGTGCTAATGGCGTCAGTCACTGAGGATTCGTTCGTGACGATGCCGATGACAATGAGCGATGCATTGTTTTACTCGTTTGAGCAGAAAGGAATACCTGAATATTATACCTCCCAACTCGTCAAACGCCGTGATTGTCATTCAAGTGGTGGTGGATTTTACGCAATGAATCTGACAACGTAATCTTGGCTAGCGAGATCCGATCGCCACATATATTATACTCCGCCGCAGGGTCTCCTGCTGTTCAGAATTGCTATACGTGCAAAATACAGGTAACTAAATGCTCGCCAGTAAAATCGAGATAGAGCCGGTTTAAATTGCATTCGACGATGACATTTGCGTAGATGAACCTTTCACCCAAAAATAGAGGTTGCCACTTTGCCAGTGCCATTTCATACGATACATGATGTGATGCTTACTTGCAACTGCACACAAAGAATCCACCCATCCATGCACATACACACACACACACACATTTTGTGCTGATTCCACTGCTTCGCAAGTTTTAAAACTTAAAAATATGAAAGAATTGAAAAACGTTCAATGACACTAATCATAAGACGCAAAAGAGTCGTTGTTGAGGACTTGCTTGTTGTTGTTTGTTACAAGTGGGATGAGATGGGCACGATAAAAGTCAAGACGACTTAAGCCCAATATTCGTGGAGGATGCGAAATGCGAACCATTTCATTTCAGCATTATAATTTAATGATTACTTGCCATACGTGTGTGACAGGGTGACCTCACACTCTTACAATTTCCTTCAAAACCTTCCATAGTTTGGTTTAGTAAGCGGGCTGTTGTTTCTTGGTAGGAAAACATACACGTACAGATGAAGTGACGAATACGTACTTTACTGGCACGCTACCTAAAAATTCAAATCCTTATAGTACCCGATCGACAAAGGCAATGAGGCGGTGAAATGTAATAATAACAACAACACTGTGAGAACATTTTGAGAACTGTCAATAAATGTGTCGTCATAAATAAAAATCCTCCATCGTCCTGTGAATCTTATGAATAATTAACAAAGCGATTCTTCACTGCAGAGAGCAATAAACAAGGCTGACTTTTAAAGCTTTAACTTGTAGATCAGTCATATACCTAGAGTCACTAATATGTGACGTTTTATAGATCAGCTGCTAAAATATTCAGAGATGCCTTAATATGGAGGGAATTAAATCAACCATGACTTCGAAAAGTGGTTTGCTTGCTCGTACTTGCTTCTACTACTAATCTAATCGGCGGATGCACTCCCAGGATTGAAAGTAAAAAAACCAACTTTTGGCTCGTTTCACCTTATGGTGTATTTGTTCTTCATATACGGATCATATCACATCATATCTTGACAGTCAAGTAGGCAGGTAACTGATCAACTGACTGACAATTCAGAAAGGAGTTAGAAAACTTTTTTTTACATCCCTGCCTGCCTCACACTTTGCATTTTTTTACTGTTCTATAAAGTCAGGCCACATGTATTATATATGGTCGCAGCAAATCAATCAATTTGCATCAAGGCCGGAAACCAAAAAAAAAATCGCATGTAGTTTTCGATGTTCATTTCATCTGTACATCTAATGTTGTTAATGTACCTGTTGTAATCTGACAAGCAGGCCGTCATTTTTCGTGACATACTCATGAAATAATAGAAACGAAGTGCTCATCAATATTTATGCCAATTATTCATTGAAAGTTGCATCGAATTGCATGAAATGTTGCAATAATAATTCCATCATTCCTTTCATTATTTGCTTTTTTCCTCTCGTTTCAGTTTGCTCGCCGTTATTGTGTCTCACTCAGCCAGCGGATCATCATGCAAGAAAGAAAACAAGAGGCTCATTGTATCGACATATTGTTATCAAGTAAAGCACATCTTTCAAGAGCTCTTTTGTTTTCGACTAATAACACAATATATACAACAATCCCATGTTGTACACATACACTTTTCACACACTTTTTGCGTCTTGCATAGAATTGCATAGGATTGCATCTCATTGTGCGTGCTGTTAATGATGATGATGATGATGACTGCACAGGGTTTTGAACTATTTAATGACAAGTTGATTGCTTCACACGTTTTGGAAACGGTCTTTATATGTGGTAATTTTTTAATGATTGACTTTGAGGGTCTAATATAAAAGACATTCATAAAGTGTAAAAACGAAATAGTGTCATGAAACAAAAGTATGCTTGTTGTATATATCGATTGTTGTGTGTGTAGACATCATTCCTTCCTTGTTTTAAAGTTGGGGTTCGTCGACAAGAGAACAAACAAGCGAAATGAGTGCAGTTTATTTAACATCATGACGCTCTCCGACGGATGGACCTCAAGAAAGATTTGTTGCGTCTTGCGATCTTGCGTCGTCGTAATATCTCTTCCTCTTGATTCTAATCGAACCAGGTAGGTACTATACGTATATCTGCTGAACACGCACATTTTTTTTCGAAACAGGAACAGTCGGTGGTCGACGGCATCGTCGGCATCATCGCAAATTACATATTTTTATGTTTATGCCAACCACACAAAATTAATCTTATGCCAGCAGTCAACCACTTGCTACTTGCTACATCACATGCTCTTTAAAAGATTCCTCTCTCCGCACGGATCCCCCCAAACTGTCTCTTTCGTCATTACTCTAAAAATTTTGTGGATTATGATAGTGTCATTATATTATTCTTTTTGCAAAATGAAAACCCAATTCAAAAATGCAAATGGAAAAGATAAGAGAGCGGCGCGGTTGCGTACGACGACGTGTTATAACAAAAGTTGCCCATTAATGCATATATATAAACAATTCTCTCCTGCTCTACTTCATGCCGAGTGGAACAAAGACCATCATTTGCTATAACAATTTGATATATAATAACATTGCAAGCAGAGAGCTAAATTACGGAGCAGGTTCGTGTTGCATCTCATCACAAGGCAAGGACAAGACGCTCCCCAAGAAGTCACCGTTCTCCAACCAATCGATTGCTACTTACCTGTAGTTAGTCAAGCTGAAATGCAAATAATAAAAATTGTAATGGTGATAGTGGCAATAATAATATGGAGCAGTGTGTTTACTGCAATCATCATAGTAGTAGGCCCATATTGCATTTGCAGTAGTGAATAGATTATTATGACTAACAATTTTCATGTTAGTGGGAGATTGATAATGCAAAAGAAAGCAAGTAACCTGATTGCATGCACTTTTTTTCTGCTCATTGTAATAACGAGAGCGATCTCTAGCTATGCCCTATGTTACATTATTATGGCTTGTCAAAGTGCACTTCAAGTTTTGGAATTGAAGTATCTACCAATTAATTATGCATAATAAACCACATAATATTACAATTCAAAAGACGTTTTTGTTTTGGCTATAAACTAACGCGTAGAGCAAATATAATGCAAACAGATAGTAACATAATAACGTTGGTAGTGGAAAAGTTACAGCATGGATTTAAAAAACGGGATGCTATGACCGATAGAAATGCTTCCAAGTTCCATTCCTACGTCCAACTTGGTATTTATTACATTGTTTCCAGTTGTCAGGTGAAGAATGACAGACAAGCACATCAACTTTGTAAAGACAATTTTGAATTATATATATATATTTTTTTAAAGAAGCGTCAGCCCTTTGCGCCAGTCAGCCAGCAGTTTTTTTTTCCTTTTTGCTTTACATTTACATACACCACCGGATTTCTTCACCGCACCGTACAGCAAACCACTTACCTTACATTAGTTGTCATCGTTCATCGTCGTTTCTTCGTTTTTCGTGAATTGCAAATGTAAGTAATCACTATTTTTGTTCGATGTTGAAGTGTATATACGTGGAAAGCCCTTGTTGTTCTACATGTAGAGAAGAAAAAAAAATCAGAAAATGGAATAGCAACGGCATATACACAATATGCATAATATGCTGCACCGAGAGAGCATCGTTTTGGATTTAAGGTATATTGCGAGAGAGAGAGAGAGAGAGATATTCACGTATCGCCTATTCACAATCAGTTTTTCCCTTAGTCTCTCTCGTCTCATTTGTCATCTCATTCTCACTCACTCACTACCTGTGTTCAAGCGCCGCATTGACAATTGCATTACTTCTACAAGAAGTTTTACAAAAAAGACGTGTGTATTCGATAAGAAAATGTTTCACAATATGCTGGGAATCCATCCACGTCGATGATGTTACGCTGGTATGTGGTCCTTCACGAAAAATCCTTTTGAGATATTTATAGGTAACAAGTGGAAAATGTATAATAATGGAGTGCTTTTCAGAAAAAAGAGAAACTACCATTATCAACTTATGAGGTATAGTTTTGTATTTGGATGTGTTGGGGAGTTGTCAGCGAAAAATGTTATTTTGAGGTTGAGCTGGAGTCCAAGTTCAAGTATGCAGGTGTTTCTAGTTAAGACTAATTTAGATATGATTACTCTTACCTTCTAGTTTCTGTATATACACATTTTCCTCTCGCGTCTCACATTCATTCCAGATCGAGCTTTGAGACTTGCGAGATATTTCTCCAGAGTTATGAGACTCGACTCTGGTTTGTAACTACATATATTTTTTGTAATCCTGTCTTTGTGACTCGACAGAATTTTTTCTTACCTTACTGGTAATTAGTAGTAGTAGTAAATAGTAGTAATATTCGGTTTTTTATTGAATTCATAAATTTGGAAGTAATTTGAAGTAGAAATTTTAGAATAAATTCCAAAATTATAAATCTAACGGAGATTTCTCGTAATGCACAAACCCACTTCATTCGCTTCTTACAGTTTCAGTTCAGGTTGTAGCACTCGAGTTACACAAGCATACTGCTTTTCCGACTCTAAAAAGAGTTTACTGATAAATATGTATATGATGTTTATGAGGAAATGAGTTGAGGGGAGTTGTGTATGTGGCGGACGATTTGTAATTTTGGTGTGCATGGTGTGTCGGTGGCAATGCGTGCGTTCGGACAGGAGGAGAGTCATTCCGTGTGAGGATGAGCTAGAGAGAACATGATCATTGTCGATCCGTGGGAAAAATAATAAGCAATCGATTATTGGGTTTTAATAAATCAGTGAACGAGATTCCTCTAAAAACTATAATTAATACTCCAGTCTTTGTGTGTAACGTTATTTTGGGGCAAAGAGTTATTGGTTCTCATCATAAAATAAGATATTATTCATTTGACCCTTTAAACAGTGAGGAATAGGTGAAGTAACATACGGTTAGTAGTTATATTCACAACATTTACATTCCCCATACCTGACAAACTGACAACGCAACACGTCGTCTTCAGAAAGAAATAGACTCCTGTTGAATTTTCCTGGTGTAGCTGTACGCGTTCTCGTCGTCGTCGTCATCGTCATCGTCATCGTGAATTGTATAATACAGGTTGAAAGTATAAGTGTAATTACCTTATCGAAAAGGTATTTTTTATAATATGACCATTATTCCATGGCACAAAAAAGTACGTTTACAAAGTGCTGCACAGGCCTGGTATGAAATGACTTCGACACTTGTACCCTGATTCAATTTAAATTATTTTGACATTCAGAGATTGCAAAAAAAAAGTGCTTCCATTGTTATTATTATTGGTCCAATCTCACAACTATTATTCGAGCATTGCCTTATAGTCATCAATTAAAGTTTTATTTCAATCCTGTACGAACGCCTACTGACTCCTTCGTGCATCGTGATGAACATGGTTCACACTAGTGGTGATCATCATGCATGATTGACACGCTACAAAAAATTTACGAGATAACTTTTTTTGAAAAAAAGAAATAAAATTGCTCTATTCATCTCGTGACAGGATAAAAATTCAATAAAAATGAGAAATTTGCTGAATTTCATAGTTTTACCCTTCACCACGGATTTATTTCACGCAGGATGACAATGAGAATCTAGCGTGAATAGCTCCATCGTCATGGTTGATTTGACAACATATCAAGCAAGAGAATCAAGCAAGACACAGGCAGGACTCCCGTTAGGACGACGTTGACAGCAGGTGTGCAATTGTGCAGTTAAACATAACCAACTGTTTTGTTTTTATTAGTTTTTTGTCTTTTTGGTTGGAAGAACGCACAAGTGTCAAAAATAGATATTGCCCTTGATTTCGCACAGAGAAAATTGTTTATTGAGCAGCATTATCTAACTTTGTAAGTCTAATCATCAGATCAAACCATGTATTAGTCATCATCAAGCAAGATCATCAACCATATGTATTGATAGTCATGTCATAATTTTCCATTCTCACATACATACGGACGGAATACAGAATAGCCACGTTGTTCGCTACGCTAAACTGGTGCAAACATTTTGAAACGCTTAAACTTTATACTTTTCATCATGAATAATTGCAAACTGCACACACATCCAACGTCAGCAATATTTTTTTTAAAAACACATTTCCTTCTTGTGTGTACCTTCAACGTGAACTTGGTTTTAACACTTGGTCGAGATTTTACAGGAAAAGGTAAACACGGCGATAATTACGCATTGCACGTTTCTGCTAACAGATATGACCTCAACCTCAACCAACATTGAACACTCTGTATATAATATTATAGTTTTGATTATTGTGGCGTATAATTATCCGAGACACAAAATTGCAGACAGCAAAACAAGCGGATCACGTCAGTTGGGTACTTTTTCTTCTTGTTCCTGTATGCTATCCTTGTGGGCAAGTTGTATAGGTAGTTTACCATGTTTTTTTGAGTTCGTTTCACCACCATCACCACCACCACCACCACCACCCTTCCACCGATGATCCAGTGAACTAATTTACTCTTTTTCATTCTTTTCGTGAACAAGATGAGCAACATTATGGCTAGGTTTCATAGGTACAGACATTTTAACGATCCCTCACGTTTGTATATTATGACTGGCTGCACACATAAAAAAATCTCATGTTCACTCTCCCAAAAATGCCTGTAAGGAACGCTAGGCATTTAAATTCGTAGTAACACATTATGCTAAGCATATTACATTATGCAGGATGTTAGTGTGCAAAGGGAAAACAGCATTTTAGGAGTAATATAGAAAAAAAATCCTTTTCATTGAAAATACGGTTGACAGGAGTTGAATGGTGAAAGCTAAAAGCAATTTATGATCAAAATTTATCGAGTCTGCCGATTCGCCTCAGGTATTTTTACTTTAAAAAAGGACAGGCAGTTTTTTATTTAAAAAAAACTATCTCTCTCGGCTCAAACGAGAGAAGAAAGAAAAAAAGGTTTGCAGGGGGGATGTAAATGCACTTATTTTTTGTTATTAAATAGTACAGAATAGTACAACAGATACGCTAACAGACCACGCACACCAGTAGTTCCTTTTACGTTGTGTTGTCTATACGCATCACTTCCTTCAGTTCAGTTTGTTGGGTATCATCAGTAACAGCTATTTTAACATTCTTTTTTGGGGGCCCGTTACGATTTCATTACGAGCGTGGAAGTGAGCGAGCACATTACGAAAAGATCTGTGTGAAGGGAAACATGAGCGATTTAAGAAAAAAGAAGAATCTTTCAAAAGTGAGTCTAGTACCAGAACAACTTGAAATGATATACGTTATATATATTTGTATACATAGCCCAATAAAAATGGATATGGCACCATGGCAGTAAGTTGTGATTGTACTATTTATGCAGTTATAAATTACAATATACATCGTTCCTTTTTGTCAGTGGGACAGATATCATGAGAAATAATTATGTTTGTTTGCCGTTTGTTGATGCTAATGCTATACAACCCAAGTCATTTGTATTGTTGAAGACTTTTTTTTTCAGTTTTCTCCTCTTTTTGGTCAGTCACGTAAAATGAAAGTTATTTTCAACGTCAATTTCAACACAAGATATCTATTGTCCAGACAGATCCAATCTAATCATCTTTATGCATTAGATGAGGAGGATGATCCTTAAAATGTATGAAAAAAGAAGAATTTCCTCCTTGCCTTCTTTCAATTTAATTTAGGGATACGAATTTATGGTGGTTCCCTCTTGCCTCCTCCTCGTGGGAATGAACACAGGTCAGGAAAGCAGGACTATATTAAATAATTTTTTTGAAGCTTGAACACATCATGATATTTCGCAACGCAGCAGGTTAAATCAAAGAGCTCTATTATTGTAAATTCTAAATGGTAGTGTGCGCACCTACCTGCCTGTTTCACACTAAAACTTACACTTGCGAATATTTTGCAATGCAGGGAATGCGATCGACACAGTTGCATTTTCAAGCAAAAAAATAATATAAGTAAGGAAAAATGAGTGCATCAGAAGCTGCACTCTCGTATTCTCCTCTCTTTTAGATTTATAGGCTTGTAAAATGCATTGCAACAAATGTAATTACAAGAAAAACTTTTTAATGGCTTTCCACTGCGCTACTTTTTCCCCCATTTAATATGTCCACCCGTCTTTGTCTTTTATGGCTCACCCACCGGTATACAAACCAGAAGAGGTAAACAATTTAGAGAGATACACAAACACAAGTGCTCTCACTAAAAGTATCAATTAAGTAACAATGAATATTCTAATACTTTTAGAAGAAAAAAAAATAGCTGAGAATCTTTGACATTAGTAGCGCGCATTACTGGTTTCGTGTGTTAATACAAAGTAAATAGCCTTGAGTTATCTCCTCCCATGATAATTAATCCATTTCTGGGATTATCATATTTATTTTTTCATTTTCAAGATTTACGACACGCACAGCCGTTCCTTCCCTCATATATAGCAGCTTCTTCTCTTTGACGACTTAAAAATGCACTTAAATCCCAAATGTGTAATTTTCCTACATAAAATTGCTATAATGATAACCCCCAGTTTGTATAGAGTGGCAGTGGGTTTCCCTCTTGAATAAAATTGAAACGTGCATATGTATATGGAAACGGGAAGATGTTATTAATTGCGTAACAATCTTGAATACAACCCTTTCAACTTACCTACAATTTTATTTCTGTGGACTATAGGTCATTTTTTCTCGTGTTACATAAGGACACTCCTTAGGAAGTCCTAACCATATTTTTGTTTCGATGTGATGATAAAATATATATGACATGTATACCTGCTGCACCAGGTGCATATTAGTTTAATGATACTTACGCACCAGCACTCATTTGCTTTTTAGTGAGGAGTGATTCCATTACATATTAGAAAAATTGCTTGGGTAGGTGGCATGGCAGGTGGATTACTAATACAACTAATACTACATTGTGCATATATAATAAAATAAAAAAATAGATATATATTCATGTAAGACAACTTCAACAACTTTTTTCACTTGGTCATCGTGTGTGTACACATATTTCTGTATCCTGCGTACACATTGGAAAACGACGTGAGCACATTAGAGTTACTACTCCACTCCACTCCGCTGTCTGTGTTGCACGAAGAAACCTACATTTGTAGAATTTCCTTTTCTCCTTTTTATAGATGTAATTATAACAAAACGACAACAATGGCAATTACAGCTTTTAGACTATATACGAACGACGAGCGACGAACGAACGAAGCGAAGGAAGCCTCCTTGCAGCTTGCTTTTTGAAATCCTCATTTATACGGCCTCTAGGTATTGTTCGTGTGTTTCACGACGACGATGAAGAAAAGAAGCCGCTATGCGCTATTATAACAGATTCTATTGTCCTCTGTCTTCTGTACATCAACTTTTATGTAAGCTGTGTAAGCTATATAGGAGACTCCTAGTTAGTAGGATAGGAGTTTTGTAATAATAATGTCTGCAAAAATGCGACGACGACGGATCATGCTTCCTCTCCTCTCTCTCTCTCTCCGTGAGACCAGGTGGAGGGGTTGGAGGGGAGGATTAGCATCCTGAGACTTTTTGTGACAATGGAATGAGGTAAAAAGAAAAATCGCAAGAAAGCAGGTGGGCGGCGGTGGGTCTATATTCTACTACTACACCAAAAAGATGTAATAATATTATCTAGATTCGGAGAAGAAGGGGCTCAAGAAGAGGCAAGGCACACGAACGGATAATAGTTAGGCGAGCTGCATGGGTGGATTGGGTTGGGATGATTATATTCATAAATTATTGTAAGGGGGTAGAATTATTGAAATTGTGTACTTGGCGGATGCAGTTTCCAATTGCTAATTAAATGGCACATTATCATCATATAATAATAACGCAGTTTGTCTGTTCAGCTGAATGCTTTTGCAATACAACAGGACTATATACTTCTTGTCGAGCTAACCATGCATTTTTCAAAAAGGGATGCAGTCGATAGGTAGATTTGATTACTGTGCAAACGCTATATAACCTACACACAAAATCCATTCAGATCAGTGATCAAACACGCTGTAAACTGCACCCATAGTACATGTGGTATAAAACTAGTGCTTTTATCATTTCCTTACGAGGGATTTTGTGATTTTCTGAATAGGAATTTTGTTCCCTATAGTGATGAAATTGAAATAAAGCTTTCACACGTAAAAGATGTATTGTTACAGCTTTTCAAATCAAGATCCAACCAGGCGATATATAATGAAATATATAATATTATTATTTTTGATTTGAAGTGGAGTGTACGGCACACTTCATTACGAAATGGGTTTCTCAACATTACATGCTGCATGAACAATAATCGTAAAAAAATCACCAGCAGCGTCCGATAAAACAACACACATGTGGCAGCATGATGATCGCATGATGAGTTTTTAACGTTTCCCCAACCAATATATATTATTATTATTATTATTCCTGTAAGGAAGAAACTATACAAATGTTTTCGCTCACCATTATATAAGTAATATATATATTAAAGCGGTTTGTAAAGACTTTAAAATTCGGTCGGACACGCTTAATAATAACATGAATGCATATTAGCGCAAAAAAATTTGTAGTATGCCCGTTAAAATAAAATACGCTTGGTTGAACACTTGGTTGAGGTGGAACGAGGGTTTTTTTTTAAATACTTAATTACTTTCTTACTTTACATTTCGCTTTACAATAATAATAACAGGTTCACACCTCCTCTGGAAGTTGTAAATAGACAACTAAGGAGAATTATACCTCGCAGCAAGAAATTTATGTGGCAGTAAAAACTGCATTTTACGGACGACGAAGCAAGCCATGGGCTTCCTGTGAATATCCAGTAGTAGTGTTTTATCATTCATATATCTAGTCGAGCGGGCGAGATGCACTCTGAGGAGGAGAGTCTGAGCATACTGCAAATCTGCATTTTTTTTCTTGCTTATTTTGCTTTTAATGGCTAATAAAACTGGCTCACTAATGTTATATATGCTAATTCTGCAAATTGTTACGGGATGTGAAGACATTGACATTCGTTAAGAAGATATGGTATTCGTATTCCCTCCTAGTGAGGCTTTTTCTTTTTAGATTAATGCTTTCTTTAATGTTAGAACATATTCATCGTCATCTCACAACAGACTCACACGACACGCCTTTTCCCTAAAATAATATTCGCATTTGGAGTTTATGTACATGTGTGCCACCCCGTCCATGGTTATTAAAAAATCCACCATAACTTTTCTCTCTTCCTTCACGACTTACCAGAGCTTTTGAAAATCCCCTGCTAGGCAAACATTTCAAGGTACAATATAGTGCTGCTTGCTACACGACGGCTCTTGTTCCACGTAGTCCAAATTCATTTTTTAAAATCCGCATCGAGCGTCGTCGCTCCTACCTGAAAGATTTTTCAACGCTCAATTTTAACCTGAGCACTTGCAGCAACCATTAAAGTTTAACAATCTCACGCTTTCGAAATTCTAAAATAAGTATAAAAATTTTCATCCCTTTTTCTCGCCTGAGTCATCGCCTAACATAACTGTGAATCCCCCATCACACCATCATCATGAAGTTCGTGAGTATTTCTCAAATTCAGCAAGAACTACATCACACAAAAAGCGGTGGTGGTGATGATGGTGATGTGATGGTGAGCAGTCCATGTGTGCGTATGACCAACATTTAAGAAGAAGAAGATGCCTTCATGGGTAACATAATAATATCGGGGCTGTGCGGTGATGCGTTCAACGAGGAAAAAAATCATCCGCTTCTAAACTCATCATGTGAGAATTTATGATGCTCTTCCTGGCTGACAAAGCGATAATGATGACTTTAAACAGGGGTATTACCACGATGACCGTAACTGTGTGACGGGAATTTTACAACAACAATATAAATAAAAATACTGGGAAAGCTGGCTTGGCGAACAAAATGATGATGATACGAGGGGAGGAAATACACGCACTTTATATAAAATTTGCTCTTAATATGTGTCGCCGACCGTCAATCCTAAATCCTATTGTCTTTTATCATTCTGTCGAAAACAAAATCATGTTTACCATGAGTCAGTGTAGTTCAGGGGAAAACAAAAGAAATCCAATTTCATGGGAAAAAAGTGACACGCTCAACTTTGTTCCATTGAGCATGGATGGCATGACATGACACACAAGCCGCACTACATAATAGTATGGTTTCTAATAAAATAATAATACTATGCATAGGATTGCAAATCTGGAAGGATTAAGGATCATCGTCGCAGGATCTGTATCTGAAGAAAGATGAGACTTTTAGAGAGAGGAGACAAAAATACATTATGCATGAATAAAAGGGAGTAATTACACGAGGACCTCGTCTTATCCTCGTCGTAGTATCTCATGTATTCCATATATTACATTTTTGTGCATGGTGCGTGCACAGTGAGTGGTGCATGGTGGTGATGGCGATACATCAATCCATCACGAAGAATTTCATGCTTTCACATCCTTATTAATACGAGATCCGTAAAAAAAGAAATATCAAGAAGAGAGAACAGATTATGGAAGTTTTTTTTCTTTTGTTAAAAAAATACCGCTCGTGAAAGAGTTCCCTTTTATACAATGCAAACTTTTTAACCTTGTGATGTTGTTACCTTAATTCGCTAGTATACACCAATTCAAGTTGAACATCCTCAAACAAGACAACCGTAACTTTTGAAGGAAGGCAACGCAACGCGTCGAAAACAAAACTTTTATATTCAAGGATTTTCGTTTTTGAAGCCGTAATAACCATCTACAACATACGTGTAAACATTTTGCTACTGTGGGATTTTTCGTCTTGCCTTGTGGGTTTCCTTTCGAACGAATGTGTATACATTTCATTTATCATTACTGTGTCTGTAGTGCAATTGTACAAAAAATAGAGCCTGTTGTATGATTTCCCCTCTGCCTTTTACCGTGTGCAGCAATGATACATTCTCTGTCTTGAGAAAAAATTCAAAATGATAACCATCAAAAACCCGTTGAATTTTTGTTAGATTCACTGGCTCAAGAAGGGCTGAATTGTTCTTCCAAATTGATTCGCAAAGAAGAAGTACATATATTTTATTCACATGATATTTGTGGCATAATGATACTTTTAGTACTACATTACAAATAATAGGCTTAGGCACACACGTGCGGGTTGGACAATTTTTTGTCAATTTTTGGAGGAGGGTCCAGTACTCTGTGTCATTGCACTACTCATATATCTCATATATCATATTATCACACTTGCCACCTGGAATTCTAAACATTGGCGACTGGTTGAAGAGCTACTAAATAATATGCGTTTAAAAACGGTTGTAAAGGGCGACGCTTTACTTTCCCCTCCACCCTCTCTACCTACAAAAATGGAGAGAAGTTCAGAAATGAACAAGGGAAGGATCATCATCATCATCATCATCAGGAAATAAAAACGAGAGCTGCTGTAGATTTTGATGCACACTTTATGCTTCATATTTTCATATCTCGTCTTGCATTGCACAGCGTTCCCAAGATGATATATATATATATGTATATATATATATATTTATGCTGACAAGACCATGCATGAGACAAGTCGGCAACGACGCCTTTCACATAATAGCCAGCCGTTAAATTAAGAACATATCGTCATCATCGTCCTCTCCTCTCAAGAAACGTACAGGTTTTTTAATATGTCCCTCCCTCATTCTTAACTTCATATAAGCGTTACCAAAACTAGCCATAAAATATCATTTGGTATGCTTTTTACTTTTTACATCAACCCTTTTTATCCTCATCATCAAAACTGCTCAGCGAGAAATGCAATCCGTAAAATAATTTTTAGTGGCCTCTTGTGCGTCGCTGAAAGTGTCTGTGTTTTTATACCATCGTAAAAAAAGACAAAAAAGCAAAAAAAAAGAGAAGAATATCAGCAGAATATCAGTATTGGCTTTGGCTATACATCCAACCAAACTCTTGCTAATGCAGGTGACAGAGCCAAATTAGGGTTATTAGTAAAAGCTGAAATATATCTTTAAATGAATTATTTTTTATATATTTGTGAATGGGTACAGTACAGTTTTTGGTTCGCCATTCGCCATTCTCTCTCTGGCTGGCATTCGCAATATTACTCGCATTCTCTCTCTCTCTCTCTCGCTAAAATAGCATCGAACGAAAACAGCATTGAAGTCAACTCAATCAAAATTGCATTTTTATAGTATAACCGGCTGCGAATCTGGCTACTTAAATTCTACGAGGACGAGATAATGACACCGATGCACTCGATCAAATCAAATAACGTGTAGACTAATATCACAATGTTTGATCGAACGGAATCAAATATTGACGACGACGATGATGATGATGACTCCTCTCCTCTCTCTCCTTTCCATCTATAACCATCTTTATTTTCTATTCTACCTTTCCTCTCTCTGTCCGTTGCCCTACGAGAGCGACCACTTCTTGTCCTTATCGCCGGTGTATATCAGTAGTAACAATCATGCCACACCACACGCAAACACACACTTTGTTCGTCGTCGTATTAATATCATTCCCTTTTGTCGATACCACCACCACCTCAACCACCACACCACCTTGTTCATTCGAAGTGGTATGCAATTGTTATTGTTTGTGAGAGGGAAACGCAACCACACATAGCACACTAGAGACTTATTCGCACTCAATCATTCACCAAATACCGTTGTGCTGTATGGTAATACAAAGGAGACGCTTAATGTGTGTACGCTTCTCCATCGCATCGGCAGATTTACATCAGTTAGACTTGCTGTTTTTTTTGCCATGTATTAAAAAGCGAAAAAATAGAAAAAAATATATTCGTATTGTTCGTTCCTCCTCCTCTGCGCCGCAATGGATGGTGTAACACAATAACAACATGAGTCTTGATGAGGGATGACTACATTTATAACAAAGATTTTACATTAGAGATGGTTACTTGTACACGATGTAACGAAAATGTATGCAAACTGCAATAAAAATGTGCTTCATTGAAGCCACCAGCGCCAGCACCAGCAACAACATCACCAATCACCAACAACACCATGTGAAATGCTCTGGGTGCGTTTCACACATTTTTTATGTAAGGTGAGGCAAGTGAGGATTTCCGTTCACCTGATGCCATAGAAATTACAGGAAGCTGGCGTATTTATGCTTTTTATTGGATTTTTTTACATGCTTCGACGCAAAACTAGTGCTAAAAACAAATGACATTTTTAATACGACGAGACCGACGACGAGTCTACAACAGGCTTTAGCAATGATACTATGAAGAAAATCCTTATATCATTCATGGTACACATGATGAACATATCACATCGCATTATAATATCACGTCCTTTTGGATTATTATTGGAAAACCATGTACCAGCTTTGTACTTCTAATCGTTAACATGAGCATAGTAAGTAATGCTTGGCATTGGCATCTTCTTAAAATGTAATCCCCTCTGTTCTGATCTGCTGCTGAAAATTATTTTTAATTTCACCTGGATTATTACCGTCATAAAAGTATATACACATTTCAAGGGTTAATGGATACTTATTTTTTTTAGTATGGATTAAGATTCATAGGATACGTATACCTATAAATATAATAGTAGTATGTGCTCAAGGTGACAAGGATCATATACATTTACCAAAGCATA
>JAANSN010000434.1:0-59751 GCA_036850665.1 Dicranocentrus wangi | reverse complement strand
TAATGTTACATAGGCATATATTTAATGTAGTATAATTTGTCTTATTGAAAAAGAAAAAAGAAATCAGGTTAATAAATTTTATTGCTCCTGCATACACAGCAGCATAGCAACGTGTTGTTAAACTGTAGGTATCTCTTTCAAGAGGCAGGCATAAAAAAAACGGTACGAAACAAATAGTTTTTCGAGGTGAGATTAAGATTTGAACTTACATTTTAAACACTAAAGAGTAAAGAGTATACTACTGCTGCTGACTGACTGATGATGTGAGTTTTTTTTTGCTCCCTAGTTCAGAGGTTACTGCACATTCTTGTGCATTGTCATTGAGGCGCACTCAATCAGTGATAATTATTACTTTTGAAATAGAGATCTAGTCCTGATAGAAAACATGGTTGCACCTTCATTATTCATATATACGTTTTAATTATTTTTTTATAATGAGTAAATGACCGTATAAACGCTTTTCTGCCAATTAAAGTCAGACAAAATACGTACGGCTGCTGGCTACCTTCCATTATTATTAGTATTGCTATTACATTTCAAAAAGGATAATATGCCTAAGTCGATAGGCGCTGGCTAATCGAGTAGAACATTCTCAGCTCAGGAACAAAGAAAATGAGAGAAAGAAAAATGTTTTTTTTTGTTAATCAATAATTCTTTAAATTTTTTCATGCTTACAACAACCATTTATTCACTCCATTTACCCCAGCATAGCACAGCATTAACTATAACGATTAACGGCTTTTCGCTGGGAGAGACGGTTGACGGTGACGGTGACGGTGAGAATGAGAGTTTTTCCATTTGAAATGCGAAGTAAATCGTTTTAGAGCGACGATTATTTAGTGCTTGTCACTTTTTTTAAACTAGTTTTTGTTACAATTAGTGAAATGTCTTCCTTCATATAAGTATGTCCGTCCGTATCATATCATGCATGTCCGTCCGACTAGTAGAGCTACCAGCGCATTCAAGTAGAAAAACTTCCATCAAAATATTAACTACGGCAGTAGATCATCGCGTCGCGTTGTATTGTCATCGCAGCTTAGCTTCGTTTTTTCCCGTCCTTTCGTTTAGAAATCAATGAAAACAGCAGACTTTCTACTACGGAGATCTGGATAGGTAAACAACTCAATTGAACGATTATAGCTGAGCACGATCTCGAACAATAGATTTTTTCTGATTCATTCTTCTCACACACGCCAAAACGGCGGCGGCCCTACTACACAAAATCGTTAAAATTTTGTAAGGAAAGGCTTTACCTCAAATTTGAAGAAGAAAACTCGCCGTTTCCGTGTTTAACGACATGTCGGCGACTCTTTGAGGAACTCTGGGCAATCAAATGATTTTTATGGTGTTTTCAGAGGCATATATAATGGCTTATAAAACCATTATTACATGACATTTTTGTTTGTGACAACAACACATTCCCATTCCATATACTTATTACTATGCTTGTATGCCACGTGCTGGCTATAGTCAACACTCAGCACGGTTGATATTATTTAATTAGTGCAAAAACAACTTGGCGCAAAAGGTATAGCGCACACCCGACTTACAAGTTATATTCGCCTAAATTAAAGCTATATCATGGTACGACAAATAATGAAAAAATGTGATCTCAATGTTGGAACAACTTCATATTATTGACACCTTTCCCACTCTCCCGATGAATTACAGTTTATAAGAGCAACAAGGATTTTACCTTCGGTTCATCAGTTTCCTTGAGACTAAATTTCGATTATTGGATATTGGATCTCCCTTGGGAACTACTCACTGATTACAAATTATTAAGACTGCTTTGCAGATTACTCCTTGGATCCATCCTTGGTTTACACCCTGCTGCTGCTGATGAGAGTGCATTTGGGATGACAAAGATGAAACACAATCACGTTTACGATCCGCCCAACTAACACGATTCCATAATTAATTTTTCCTTCTCAAAAAGGACTTTCTGATTGATTAGCAGTAGGTATAGAAGAGGTGCACAAGTGCATAATCCTATTATACTATATACTTATTTTTTAAATGCGACCGTTGCGTTGGATCGATAGTGAAATAATCGAGAGCACTAATATTTTTCGTGGATATAATATATGGTCACCGTTTCGTTTCTCACATTCCACATGCGTTGTAACTAATAACTAATAACAATGTTTTTTCAGTCAAGAATATAAAATATTCCTCCAACCGATCTGTGATATATAACCACACACACGCTAACGAAGTGTCAAGAATGAAAGTAACAATTCAATACTGCAACACGTCCACGTAGGTTTTTTTTTTACATATTGACGGAAACGAGAACGGTCAGCAGCGTGACAAACACTTAGGAGGGGGGAGGATGACGGAAAAATCAAACTATACAAGAAGGTGGCAGTCAAAAGTCACCCACCGCTGCTGCTGCTGTTATTTAGCCATGCCAACCAGAGAGTTACATAGTTTTTACACGACTTGAGGAAGATGAAAGGAGTATGCAAATTAATTACTTCAGGGAGATCACCTTCCTTCATAAGAGCAATCCGTCTTGGTGTCTCTCGACAGACAGCCGTCAACCCGATTCAATGGTAATTACAGTAATAATATATATATATATATAATATCAAATAGGGACGAGATTAGACATACTGTCACAGGAGCAAAGCTTGTCCGCACTGCCGTCGCACAAAAACTCATTCGTCGCTCTCCGTCGAAAAAAATTTTTGTAAAAACGAACGGAGGATGATGGAGGAGTGCTGCGAGAGGGAGGATGGATAGATTGATGCATTTGCACGTACCACGCAGCCTTCTACATACACCATGTTTCTCTGATTGTTACGAATGTAATCAATGCTTGTAGCCGAAGTAAAGCATGCATGGCAACAAGTAACAAAGTTTAGAGGAGAGAAAAAAATGGGTAATAAAGAATATGTGAGTCATTAGCCAAATAACTTATCAACAGGTTAAAGATCGCTCAGGTAATGGTCACGTAATGAAACCACTCATTTTCTTCTTGGCTTGACCATAAGCACCCAGATGCACTCTGAATGCTAAAGCTGCTTCACCACCACCACCACCACCAACAACCAAGCCAGAGCTTCAAGCTCAAAATCCATCCAACTTCTTCTAAACCCCTGTATGAAACGAACGAACGAAAGACGTCTAGTGCCCAGCGTACAGCAACAGCAGCAGCAGTCCATCCGACCGATAGAGAGCGTATCACAAAAACCTCCTTTATTTTTCACTGTTTGCAAATGATAATGTAACTGAATAGAATAATTGCAAGTACTTTTGGCTTGTTCACCTCCTTGTTTATAGTAATAACACGTAAAGTGCACATTGCTTGCTTGCAGACCGCTTGGTTCATATAATATTCTTTTAGTGACCACCACTACTACTGACCACCATCACCACCACTCCTACACCAGAAAACTACTAAAACTAAATGACTTACAACCACCACCACTAAACTATAAAACTTGTCTACTTCTTCGACTACCTTTTCTAGTCTAGAGGTGATTAGGTAGACTACTGACTAACTTAACTGCTACACACACATTTATAATACAACTGATGATGATAATTTGATGTGATGATGCATATTATAATAGAGTCTACATATACCTGTGTTTACGAACAACAACATCCGTAACACTACTGACTGACTCACTGGCTCTTGTTAACTTGCCACACATATTTGTGCGTAAAGAATTCGAAAAAGAACAAGTAAATTTAGTTTTACTGGCGCTGCTACAAGCATCCCTTATCCTACAAGACTTTGATGCTGCAAAGTACCATTTCACTTTGCGTTGCCGAGGTGTGTGCTATATGATGCTCGACGTGTGAGGAATTCTTTCTCTTAGGCAGACATCATCTCTTCGTCAGAGGGAGAGAGAGAGAGAGAAGAAAAAAACACGCGTCCGACCGAGTATTAACAGGAATTGCATTTTTTAGTTTTGTACTACTACTGCCACTGCTCGAACGAGAATACCTAACATCATCAAATCATTGGCACTCTCCGAGCTTTTTCTACATCCTTATTAGTTATTATTATTATTATTATTAATGTTGGGTTTCGACTTGGACGTGTTCACCCTGCACACACACACACGCTTTTGCATGCATATTATGACCTCTGCCTCCACTGCGACTACTACGTTGCTACTACTTACTTAGGTAAACTATGTTTACTTTAAACTATCAAAGAAGGCATGCTATATAGTAATATTATACAAACTAAGAAGGTGCTTGCTTGCTTGGTAATTGTCTTCTTCTGCCTATAGCAGTGAGTATGGCTTGGCTTGGGTTGCTGCAGTGCACCCCCTCCAAGTGCAGCGCAGGTGCATTTTTTAAGGCTATCAAAATATGTATCAGCAGCAGCGGAGAAGGAAAGGAAACATTAAAAAATCTTAACGTGATGCATCTTTCTTTACTCACCTCTGCTCTGAGAGCAAAAGAGCATTGGGTGTTCCTTTGACGGCGCACGGCGCCCTAAATTACTCATTCTCATTAAAAAAAGAGATCTATGGATCTTACCACCATCCTATTATTGTAATAATAATATAACAATAATAATTCTGTATGACCACGTACGTACGTACGTACCTCTCGTCTATCTCTTGTATATTTAATACGTAACATTATGATTATTATTATTACTCTCCCAATGATCCACATGTTTTTGGAGTTATACAAACACGTAAAAAGAAGACTAAAGGCAATATTAGAAGATTAAATTGGAGTGTGTATCCCCTTTTTTTAAAGAAAAAGAAATATCCTGCAAAATGGTATATAAATTGTGGTAAAAGGGGAAAAAAGTGCAGACTAATAGAAAATGGAAAGGGCACGCTGCTGGCAGGTTGCGTTATATAGCAAGTTGGAGAATATTGGCTGGTTGCTGGTTGGTATGCAATAATATGCAATTCTCCCTGCGGTCAAATAATAGAGATATATCAAGAGATGGTATAAAGCACATCGTTCGTAACAATATATCAACACTATCATATTGTTAGGATTTTTTTGTATTATCGTGCACACATCAAGCAGGTAAATTGTTCGAAAAAGTAATGAATGTTTACATAAAAAAAAGTGATTCATTGGTGGAGGCAAAACNCAACACTATCATATTGTTAGGATTTTTTTGTATTATCGTGCACACATCAAGCAGGTAAATTGTTCGAAAAAGTAATGAATGTTTACATAAAAAAAAGTGATTCATTGGTGGAGGCAAAACAACGCTGAAATTTTAATCGTGTTAAGATGTTTTATATAATATTAGCCAACACCATCAACCAAGGGGTAATGTCTCAATAACCCTGCCAATAATATTTTGAGCGAAGCGAAACCTCATTTTCCTTAACGAGTCAGTCAAAACTTAAACTAGTCCATTTTTCTAAAGTGACAACTGAATGTGTGTGTGTGTGTGTGTGTGAGTGTGTACAATAATGATGTTTGATAATTACGGATACACATTGCGGAGTAATCAGTGCGTATTTATGGATGTACGTGAGAGTAACTCTGACACATCGAAGTTGCAACCTGCTGCAGTAGTAATATTTATTTACTACTACAACTGTTGTTGCACTCCCAATTTTATATGCATGCACATTGTTGCACATAATAATAGCATACAACAACAGCGAGCGACTTCATGCAATATGCAACCGAAGATAAGACAGGTTTGGTTTGTGTACGATATATATTATTGTGCACAACGTTGATAACAAAACTTTGAACAAATCTTTGCCATTGCGAGCAAATCGTTAGGCTACACGTAAACAACTTCCAAATTTAGACATTGATACAGTTAAGGAAACTGACGGTTGAATCTTGAAATCTTTGAGCGAGAGAGGGCTATAGTACACGGGTGCACATATACGTGCGGACTAATTATGACGCACAATTCACATCATCATGACTTTTTTTTATCTTTGAATAAGAGGGCACCGTTGTTACAACTCTGCCAAATACAGGCGGACATTTGAAGACGACGAGCAGAAGAAGCAGATGAAAAAAGTGAGTGGAGTGGTGGTGGAGAGGATGTTGAAATAGCTTGGTTGGAAAATCAGTGTCGATTGTTGTATAACCAAATCTAATAGGAAAACACTCTTCTCCTACTTGTCACTCTCGTATATACACACGTTGGCACTTCAGATTGTCCATTTTTGGATAGATATGAAAGCCCTTTGAAAAGTGACCATTGAGGGGATTCCTAGTTAGTAATGGGGCACACACAATGGGAGGAACAACACCACGTGTGTTCATTCCCGTCATAGCAAAAAAGGGAGGAAAATGAACTTTGAAAGAGTGACAATAACACCTAATAATAATAATAATAATGATAATTGTGCAACAATTGTATCAACAAATCAAAATCAAATATGGAGAGCCAGTTGCTGCAACTGTGTGTGTGTGTGTGTGATGTAGTATACTTAAAATATCACTTTTTCGATTCGAACGATACGTAAGCCTTCATCAACAGTTGCTATGTTTACGAAAATAGGAGAAAAAATGTGATGTTGTCGTCGTGTTATTATTTGCGGAATGCCTAATTAAATGCCATTGCTCCACGTGTGACACGTGCATGCATAAATTGTATTGCTTTTTACCCTTTTCTGCTTTTAGTCTTCTGAAAATTGCAGTTGGGGAAAATACTACTTGCAAATCAACAAGTAAGTGGTACAAATCCGTCCAAAAATAAGATGTTAATCTTTACGACACATTTTTTTTGTCATCATAATTCTCTCAGAGCGACAAAAGAATAGGCGTATAAATCAAGAAGCATACATAATTGTCATGTCGCAAAGGCCATGAACATCAATATCTCTTCGAGAACAACGCCACTTGGCTCGAAACTCTTCACCTTCATTGAAATTCGCCACTTTTTCAACAAAAATTTTTCATACGATACGGGATTCTCGATGATGACAGTTAAACTACTCACCTTGCATGGCATGATGCGTGCAACCTAGTTTCAATACAAAAGCACAAATCTTTTTTTATTTTCTTCTCTTTTTTTTGCATACCGCCAAACTACGTAACCTTAAGGTAGTTGAGGTTACACACAGGCTTAAATATGATTAAATGCAAGTCATTTTCTGTCTACAAAACTATATTTACCAAAAGAGAAGTAGTAGCAGCAGCAACAGCAGCAACAACAACAACAAAAAATCGATAGAATGCAAAACTTGCAAAGAAAGAATGATTCGGATGTGCATTAGAGCTCACAAGTCATATAATGATTTGTCTATTATGTAAGAACACAATGATGGGAAGCGATCTGAAAAAAATGCAGGTTCAAAAGGAAGAGGTGACGACGTTGCTCATAAACTGGTGCACATATTTTTTTTGTTACTTACTACTCTTCTCTTCTGTTGCTATGCTCCCATCTGCCTCAGAGTTATTTGGTTGTAGAAGAGAGCCATTTCAACACATTTAGATTTTCAATATATGGATACGTGAGGTAATGCACATTTCCATTATATAGCATCACATGCCATGCCACCGGCACCGGTACACTTTATCATCTCATTGTTAGTCAAATTACCATTATTATTATGGTTATAATTTTTATCATCATCAAGATTGCATGCAGGATGCTTCAGGTAACTCAGTCAGTGAACGACGAGCGAGTGACACTAAACTCAAGTAGCAGTTTCCATCCGCTTCGTTCGTTGTGCTTGTGCTCGGCGCACCGGTGATTATTGAACGGTTGTGTGTTGTTGTCCCATGTTTTTCTACTACAACGTATACAATTGTCGAGGAGAAGGGTACTCCAATTCTAATCATAATCAGTCAATCTTTCCGCAAAAAAAAACGTCCTAAAATGTGTAGCTAGCAGCCAGGTGAAGGCTTTCTTATTCTTCCTCCTCCTCCTCCTCTTCTTCTTCTGCCAAATCCGTTAAATATGCTATGATGAAGGCGGCGAAATGGAGAGAGGAATATATATTACAAGACGAGATGAGATGTATATGAATGACGCGTTTCAACTTTTGCTTGAGGAGATGCTTGTGAAACATTTCCAAAACTGACAGCTGAAGAAGATATGGTCTACAGACTTCCAAAAAATATAATATGAGATAGTTCTAATGATACATTTCTAGACGTAGCGTAGTCATCATAACTCGAGCACAATTTGCTCAAATAGTGTCATTAGATATGCTAATGGATGAATGATGATGCTTCTCTAATACTACCATTCACATTTTTAAGACAAATGCTCGTCTCAAAAGGTTCAGACGACATGTAGATTCATGCTCCGTCTCTCAAATCTGATTCTGAAGAAATGGTTAGTTTTTTACGGAGAATTTTGCGCACATCTGCAAATTTTACCAGAAGCTGTTAGGGAAGGCTCGCAAATGCTTTTCTGTCAAAGACACTGCCATGTCAATCACAGTTGGGTAGACTCTTATGCAATGCAACTAATATACTCCAAAAAAATGTCACATGGAGTGCGTTGTTAGCAGTCAGTGAAGCAGAAATAGAACATTCTCTGCTGATCGTTATTAGCAGATCCATAATATTTGTAATAGTGAGCATTTACGGTGGTGACACAATATCTGTTTATTTAATAGGGGTCCGAACAAGTTTGATGAAAGTCGACAGCCTACATACGATACGAACGTTATCTCTACCTACCTGTCTTGTCCGTCCATTAATGGTGTGTACGCTTTATTGCCATTTTATATTCTTAGTGGATCCATGTTGTTGTGCAACGCGTTTCTCAACTAAACAAATATATAGTGGTTGTATACCTAAGGAAATTGGTGGGTTCACTTCAGCCTGATTATTACCTAAGGTGTAGGAATCGGTGATTAGAGTAGAGTAGTATGTATTTTAAGTACACCATGGTTGGGATATTTACGTCATAAAAAACAACAACAGTTGACGCGCAGTCTAGTCGTCACCGTTCGCTTTCTTCAAACGTCAAACAAATGCAAAAATAGAATAAAGATGATTTGAGAACAAAACTCCAAGTTGGGTAGTGTAGTAGTGCAACATGTTCTGTTGTGTGATCAGCAGCAAGCAATTGCGATTTCTTTTGCTCACAAGGTGCCTATATGGATTAGAGTCAGCATAATGTGGCAAATTAGAGAAATGAAACATTTTTTCCCGAACTTGCGCCATATAATACTGAGAACCGACAACTGTGATAATTTTTAAAATATCTCATTTTTTCATAGACTGACAGAGGGAGAGCTAACGATAATTTTTGCTCCTTTTGAAGAAAGGAAGCTTGAGGCCGTGAGTCGTTTTCTTATTTCAACTAAATAAAACTCCAAATGAATTCTAAACAAGGAAGAGAAAGGGGATTTGATCTGGGGGATTGGAGCGTACAAGGATGCTTCAGAATGCAACCATTTATCATCTTCGTGTCATCATTATTTACATACGTTCGTTATTATATGCATATGAGCATAATTTATACATAGTATTAGACTTTTACGTTGACTGCTACTTTTGTTACTTACTTACTTGATTCATCTCTAGCGCAAATGTGCTCATGCGGAATGACAGGTGGTAGGTTGCATGTAGTATAGTATAGTAATAGTAATAGTATTCCTTGCCTATACGAACGAAGTATTTTTTAAGATTGCACATTAACATTAACATCAACAGAGTTACAGTTGGACGGGAGACGGTGTACTACACAGATATTTATAAAATGGAAGAATAAATAATGCCAAGTCCAACCAAGACATAAAATTAGTGACAGTTCCGACAGTAAAACCGTGTTAATGCATTTTTACATCGAGTCCCCGAACAACGGGAAGTGATAGGTGATGTGGTGGTGGGGATGCGAGTGATAATGATGATGATGATGATGTCACTATGCGTGCAAAATATTTGTAATGTTCACATGGCTCCACATATTCATTCATCAAAAGTCATTATTATTCTTAGGTAAATATACGCATGCATATATATTGCTATTATTATTATTATCATTACTATTATTACTTTGCAAAATCATTCGGCGGAGGAGGAGAATGTATGCACACACATTCACAAAGTGCTTGTCAAATAAAAAAAAAGAAATATACTGTTACTGTATACACTAGTAAAAACTATTTGTGCCGGTAGTGGTTGGTGGTGGTGGTGCTTGCCGCTTGCATATATATACTCTTTTTGCCCGTAAGCTAACCATTACTGCCAGCTTTCTTTTGTACTTTTTAGTTGTGTTTTCCCCTTTGTTTTGCTGCACTTTTCATTTAGCAAATCATGCTGATTTGAATATGAATAACCCTGCAAATAAGATATTACAAATGAGTCAAAAAAAGCTGTGAGCTGCCACTTGTGACATCCATTTTCCTTTTAAGGTCAACTGATTCTTAACTCCCAGAGCTTTCACACTCCGACTTCAATATCATCGTTTTCATATATACATATGCATTCTGTTTGTGTACTTAACACAAACACCCATCATTACCTTCTTGCCTTTTACACCCTTGCTGCCTTCGAACTGCATTGGATGCATTGCATTGTCGTATTAAATTGCTATTTGTGTGACGGAGGGGTTGCGTACGTAGAGTTGCTAAGATAGCGGTGAAGTAAGTTGGTGAAGAAGGAGGCTTTCCGCTAATTTCCTCTATTCACCTTAGTATCCTCTTCAAGACAGAAGAAAAAAACCAGTGTGAAGCGTAAAGTGGTTAAAAAGTAAGTAATTAGCAACAACACAAGCAAAACTTGAAAGTGCAGTTGAAGGTTTGCCCACTTGTGTGAACTTTAACAAAAATGTGTGTGTGTGTGTGCTTCATGATGCGTTGATGACGACAACGACGACGACGACGCTGCTGCGCTGCAAGTGCCCGACCCGTTCAATAAAATACAGTTGATGAGCTTACTTACTTACAGCCCTACATATTAAGCTGGTCGAATCCCAGTCGCAGAGTTGTTGTTATTACTTTATATATGATCGCCTCAAATTCCGTTTGACAACTACAAGAGCAAAAAAAAGTACGTAAATGTACGTTTCTAGAGCACGCACTACTACTACACTACTATCGCCATTTTCTCGAATCGATCCCAATTACGTTATCTCATCAATTAATTGCTAATAAATGACTCCACGTTTGAAACCGCGGGATCTGTTAGCCCTTTTTATTGTTGAAATGTCACTTTGCTGTCATTCTCAAAGTCACCTCCGTATCGTAAAATGCACGATATCGGAATGTCCTCAAAGTTGTTTTTATCTTTACAACCTGATCAATTTGTACAACTGTAATGCAGAGCTGCTGCTACTACGACTACGAACGACCACTATACTACTACTAGATTATGTACTTACTACGACTTGCTCCATTCAACCTGAGAATTGAGAACAACTCGAACAGAGCAGAGCCTGCATGTTGCATGACCAAAGCCGTCATGCAAACTTTCATTTTGCATAGTGGCATTCATAAACGGCCACTCATTCACTAAAAATGCCGTTTACGCACTAGAGAGCTCTACGCTGTCATATTACTTCATTCAGTTTATTGGCCGCCTTCATAAATATGATATGAATGGGAGGAGAGGAGAATCTCTTGATGATTCTTATCGACAATCCAATCATAAAAGAATCATCGATCGACGTGAGCTGGGACTTGATGGAAACTCACGTCGGGATTATTCATAATTATTTTTTCAGCGATAAAAATGTAGATTGCGAGAGGGCGATAACAGGTGTTATAGGACAAAATTTAAAATAGTCTCTGAAAATCAGATTGACGACAGGACGACCTACATGGATTGCATTGCACGAGGAGGAGAGAAGAAAAAAAATCTTGATTCAAATCTAGAAAGGAACACGCTTTGTGATTCAGGCGTATATTTTACAATCATACGATATGGTAATGATTGCGAGCAGGTAATTCTTTATGTTGTCAACGAAAGGGATTGTATATACACAAAATTGAATGACACTGATTCCCTATTCCCTGTGCAGCAAGGTGGCTATGGCTCCTCAGAGGAAAATGGATCTTGAGTGATTCAGCTTATTCCAAAATGCGCTCAATCAATCCCACAACATTTTATTTCTCTGCAAAAAGGAGTGATGAGGATGATGATGAGGATGATGAATGAGTTGAATATTATTATATGCTTTTGAATTTGCGATTCCCAATCCCCTCTTTAAAATTTTAGTATGTGTGCCACATGCCACGACGAGTGAGTGTGAGTAGTAGTGGTAAGCGGATTATAACAAAAATTGTTTAATTGGGAATGCCCTCTGGGTCAATAAGGTAGTAGTGAGCAAGGTTTGGAATTGGGTATCACCGTATCACGTTAAAATGTCATAATTATAGAGCTGGAAATCCCCACTTAAGATATCATTATTACAAAATCCTTTACACCTCTGCTAATTTGAAAATTCCATGGTATATGCACTCCAAAGGTCTCACAGAAAATTAATTAAGCATGCATAAAATGCATGCCCCTTTCTGTTTTTTTTTTCTTTTTTTCTTTTTATATGTTTCGTAATATACGAAAGGAGTGACCAAGTAAGGAAGCAATTAGACGTAATGATTTTTTAATGGTAATAATAGTGAATGGGAATTGGTTTCGATTTTCTAAAAACAGGCACACACGCCTTTGCATCCCTTCTAATACACAAATTCCCAATCTCATTAAATTTAAATGGCTAAATAAAATTGGTGATAATAAGACACAAAATTGAGGTTGTACAGCTCAAACAGGCAATTGACTTTGTCAAATAATGAAATAGCGATAGGCACCTGACGACGCTCTTGTTAATTAGCAAGAAAAGGCAACACTGCTGGTGGTGGTATTGGTGTTGCTGGCTGACTGTTTGCAGTGGTGTGTTGAGGAAAGCCGGTTCAGCACAGATGTATTACCATAATTGCGGTGTGGTAGAAGTTTGTATGCATGCTCCGATCAAAAGCATGAAATTTTACCTAATTGCAACAACAAGAAGTCAGAAGTGGGGATTGGGACAAAGACGACTTGTCAGGTGGACAAACGCTCACTCAACAACACCGTTTCTTACATAATGGTCGCTTGCCGTGTCGTGTCGGTGCGTACGCCAACCCCATATTCAACGTCTTCCTATAAAAATCTCAACAATGGGGCTAACAAACAACCAACGTTTGACGGGAGAAACAAGTGTTAGATAGAACCCACCAACCACCACCACCAGGTTTTTGCCACTTGCAAAATGACAGTATTTAAGAAGTGGCTCCAATATAATATCCCACAAGCAAACACACAATTCTCCTCAATCTTCCTGAGTAAAAAATAAACCAAATTTAATTGAGGCTAACTTGAAGAAAATAAATCAGCAACTTGTCAAACTAATCAGATACTACAGGCACTCACGTACTGGCACTGCCTGTTCTCGCCCCTAACTAACGAGAGTGGATATCAACCGCCGTCGTAATGAGAATGGACAAGGAATTCTCCCTGGTTTGTCATTATTATAGATGATAGCTAAGCTCCTTAAAAGCCACTTGAATCTTTGAATGGCTATATAATAATAATAATAATAATGATAATAATAATACAAACAATATGAACACAGGTTTTTCTCGAGGTGGACCGCAACAACAAATTAAATTATATATTGAACTGCACTCGAGAGGAGTACGAATTGCAATTTACAAATTTCTTTGTGACGCGTCTTTTTTGGGATGTCATTTCAGGTAAAAAAAAGAATCCCTCGCCATAGCTGCCTAACTACTGCAGCAAGTGCAAAATGCAAAAACGGAGAATGTCAATGCACTCAAGGGATTCTGGTGAAGAGAAAATCTTCCTTTAAAAAAATATCAATTATTCCACTTTAACGCGACAAAAAATTTCTATTTGGTTACGTGAATGGGAAAAGGCAAATCCTTACATGCAAATCACGACAGTTTTTTTTATAGTAAACATTTGAAATTGAATCTCGCTTTTTCACTCTGCAACTAATAATTTTGCCACTAGCCATACAATTGTGCTGGCTAGCGCTTCAATGAAAATGCAATTTGACGCGAGCTTGTGGTTCACAAGAGAGGCTCGCTCACCAGCGAGAAATTTATTTTGAAGAAAGGGAAAAAAACACATACATATTTTTTGCAAATTTTAATTTTTTTAAAAAAATCCAATTTGCCTTTTGCCACCTCGTGCCCACCCTTTTAATGATCGTTTCATACAGCAAACAAGGTAAAAATACGCGTAATTATAAGCAGAAAATTTCACGCAGAGATGCTATATGAGCTGTTCTCGCTGATTATAATTGCAGAGCTTTTAGCACGTTGGCTGTGTGTTGTAAAGTGAGAGGTTGGCAATAATTATTATTTTACTGCCCGCTCAATTACATTCCCATTTTCATAATAAAGTGTGAGTGTCCCAAGTTAATTTAATTGAGATCTTTTTGTACCTTTCCCATAAATGAAATCATTGTTTCAAAACTCTGAGCTCTGATTCTCACACTCTATCAAACTCCAATTTATATGCTGATCAAGACCAAAAAGGTGGTGATGATCAAAGTTCATAATATTATTATTGCACCTTTTTTATTTAATAGCTGCGATTTAAGAATCCAGCCGCCACTTTACACCTGCGCGCTTTGTTTGTCGACGGTGGTCTGACTGACGATGGAGGTACGAAATTAGAACCGATATTATACGCTGGCTGTGAATAAATGAAGATCTCTGTCCGCTCTCACATGTAGTACGTACGACAGCGTCGTCGTCGTTTCTAGTGTATCATTTATTTATTTTTATATGCTCACATCAGAAAGAAAATGAAAGATGAGATAAATGATATTGTTGATGATGGTGGGAATGATGGTGGTGGTGGTGGTGGTGATGATGAGAAAAGAGACGGATGGACGGATTCAAGAAGATGCATCCCTCAATGAATGAATGATACAAAAGGTAAAAGTGGGGCACGTATGAGTTTTACAACAAAGCTAGTAAAAATGAAGTGTGGAGTTGATGTTGATAATAACAACATTATGCATTCGTGCTTTTAGACTGAGTGAGTAGCCACAAAGTACAAGTGTGTGTGGTGATGCGATGTGGTGGTGGTGGTGGATTGCAACCTGCATTCTTATTATTACTGCACGCTGGTGGTGGTGGTGGTGGTGGTTGACTCGGACTCTGCGAAAACGCAAGAAGATGTAGTTTGATAAGTGGTGGTAGTAGTAGTAGTGTGGTGGTGGTAGCGCGTTTACTGGGAAAAAAGTAACAAGGACTGAGTGATCATCATCATACACACTAAAAAGATTATAAAGTGGTGAAGATATTATATTAGTAGTGGTAGTAGTAGTTGCAACTACCACCTCACATTTTCATATGCAACCATTTCATTTTTTTTTCTTCTTCCAAACACTCACTCACTACTAATAAAACGGCGTCAATTGGACATTGTAACAGGCATTAACAATGAATGGACAGTAGTGGAGAGATGACTGGTGAATGACTCGAGAGGGAGAGAGAGAGAGAGAGATTCGAGCCAGAAAACGGCTTAAGTCCACTTTCTCACGTATCTCGTAAAAATTGTGAACATTGACAGAAAGACATAGTGTGGCATATATGGCTGTGAGTTGTGAGTATTTTCTTGTGATAAAAAATGAATGAATCTCTAAAAATATGTGTTCAAAACGCTGGTGTAAATGGACTCTGACTATTTAAACATCAAACAGAGAACCATAACATGAATTTATATATGCACATGCTTGCAGCCTGCCTATCTATTCTTGGCTGTTGTTTGTTGTGACTTTTGTAAATAAGTGACTGAAAAAATGCGGTTTGCGTTTTGCTGGTCAAATAATAAGGAGTCACTTCACTACACTACACCACTTGTGATTCAAACATGAGACTCATTTCTTTTTTCCAATTGCAACACTCTGGGAGTGAATGAATATTTTATCAACAAGCAGGTCACGGATTGGAGGAAAATGTAAAGTTGCAAAAAAAGAAAGCTCCGAGAGAAGAAGAGTGTGAATAAATGCCAAAATGGCATGTTGTCGACTTGGGTAGAGTAGTAGATAGATAGAGATGACGATGATGATGGTATGTGCTCTCTCCGACAGTAACGATGCACATATTTATTACCTTTTAGTATAGGTAATAACGGCGCAGCCCAATAAGAAAATGAATGATGGTTGCCACATGATATGTTATTGGTGCCTGTGTCCCATTACGATTGTGCAAAACTTGAATAAAAGCATGATGATGATCTATAAATGATCAGAGATATCAGAAATGGGAAGTGGTAGAATAGGTATTAATAAAAAAAAGGTGCAGCCGCTATAGGCTGTTGCAGTTTGCAGTGTCAACGTGTCCATTCTTCACATCTCCATTTAAAGCCCCCTCACGATCAATCTATGCATGTGACAATGAATTTCTCCGAAAAAAGTCTTTCCTTGGCAGTCCCTACATCATCATCATTCATCATTCATCAGAGACATTACAGTAATATTATGGATTATGGATTGACAACTGTAATGCACACAAAGAAAAATGAGCGTGACAACTCTGTAATTATTATTACTTGTTGTTGTAGCGTATGCGTTATGAGGAGAGAATGCGTTTGAAATTTGGAATTCGGAGAAGTTGCTCATTGCATCTCTCTCCTCCGCTCGGCTCTGCCACAAGGTTTGCTAATGGATTGAAAACCTGCGAGAATATGAGAGTTTCCCCTTCTATAACGACCGGAAACTCCCGCAGTGTGAACAAAGGGGGACTCGTCGTGAAGATACGCGGAGATGAGCCCAGTCAACCATAAAAAATCAGTTATATTCACAAAAGTCAGGAGCACAAAATTTGTATAGCTGTCTCAAGACTATAAGCTTGACAGGGCTTTGTGAAAAAAAGTATTTATTCCTATGACTGCAAAGGTTACTCCTGATTATTCATGCACATTTGCTTTCCTCTCTCCCTCTCTCTCTCTCTCTGCGCACATAAATTCCTGTTTGTTACAATATAAACAGGTGAAGTGTTAGCAGCAGGGTGCATTCAGTCACTTTGCACTACCGACACTGACTAGCAACAATTGTAAGACTGCAAAAAAAAAGAATCATGCATGAGGAGAGAGAAAACGTATATATGCAAGAATTTTCAAACGTTGAATGATTTCAAAGCAAAAAAAAATATATAAGATCTTCTTATAAATGTACATAACTAATCCACGCTGACATATGGGAAATATGCAGATGTGTCTAGTTTCCTAAAAGGGAACATTTGTGTCAATGTGTAAATACATATATTATTTGATCCATATTTTGAAGGGGAAGAAAATCTCTTCTGTACACAGAATGTTCAAGAGGGCCATCCTTTTGAACACTGATTGTGATGATAAAGAAGACATGTATGAATATTTATACTTCCAGCAGGCAGAGGCAGATAAAACGTGAAACTCTATGGAACATTTACTATTATAAGCAAAAAGATATTGGATTACAAGCTTGGAAGGTTTTTTTATAGAAAGTATATACAAACCTGTTTCTAGAATCCAACGGGGCATGGTGTCATAATTAGGCAAAAGGAACGGCAATCCCATTTAGCTATCCGTAATATCCGGAAAAATCTGACAATTTTCAATCTGGGAAAATTGTAGTTTTTCGTACTAATCCTTACAGGTATTATTATTATCAATTGGCTGGGGGCCTTGGGTCATAGTGTTTTTTAACGAGTGAATGTCTATGAATTTCTCGCTCACGGCACGGGTCTTCCCGTAACCTTGCTCAAACATACGCGTTCAGGGAAAATTACTTCCAGTTTTGTGTGACGCAAATGTGGCAGAAAATACTCTTCCGGCTTGGTTGTGATTGTGTGAGGCATGTGATTAAATGTCAAAAGCAGCACTTGAGAATTAGTTCACAACAGTAATAGTTTCGCTTAGCGATGCAATGACACGCCAATACAAGTCATAAAAGTTCAATGACATACACATAAAAACGTGTATATAGATAAAAATACAACTTAAAAATTCTGTCCTGTTCCTCGAGAGTCTTCTTCCTTATCCTGAAATCAATATTGATCTCTTTCTAAACTACACACCATGTCAACTTAGGCACATCATACAACAATAGCCAAGAGCTGACATTTGCGAAACGGTCTGGTGTTACAACAAGCCGAGTAAAGGAAAAAAAATCCATGAACATAATAATATCCAGCTCTCCGAGGTCTATAGCCTCCAATCCGCACTCATCTCCTCTACAATCAATTGAAAAACCGGATATTCAACTTTTGCTCTTCCGTAGTAGTTTACACGGTCCGCCGGGGCTATTCAATTAGTGGATTTGTTGAGCAGCAGCCCTACTTTTGGCACACCAAAAATCCGCTCTTATCCTCAATCGATTGTAGGGTGCAAGCAAACGGTTACAAAATAATGATTTCTCTTCTTCTTGGCAGTGTTGTACACAAAAATAAGCATGCCTCCGAGTTAAAATTGGATATAAAAAGTCATACAATCATCATAATAATAATAATCGTTCTCCAGTGTTTTTTTATAACAATGACACTTGTTTCTTGTCTACCAGATGTCCAATGTGCGGCTTTTGCCAAAACAACAATGCCAATCACCCGTTAGCCAAACAAAATAATCCACACTGCACCCCACCACGAGCAACTGTTGCAGTGCGTCTCCACAAACCCCATGGAAACTGACACTTGTTCAACTGAGGACACACAAGCTGGGATGATATTGCCACACAGTGGAGATTCCCACTTCTCAATCAAGTTAATTACTTATTATTATTTTCTCAGTTTTTTCCTCCAAAATGATGAAACAGAAGAAACACAGAGCTAGGCACGACTACACCATACAAAAAAAATGGCTTGGAGCAGATTCTCAAACTGGATTACGAGTAAGGTGCAGGCAGTACAACAACCACAAAAAATACAAAACTCTTTGTTTTACCACAAGAAACAATGATCACACTTAATTTGTTCTTCACCTTGCGTCTTGAGCACAAGACGAGCAACAAGAGGGGATAAACTGAGTAAGTACAACAAGTCAGTTGGCAAAACCAGGCAGCAACAACCTCAATGTTTCCCTCTACTCTGTCTGATGATCACAACGAAAGGGTTGAGGACTATGAAAAAAAATGTTATTTTTTTTTGCCGATGGATGATGATGACTATTCTATTGTGACGACAGGATTTTTTCAACTGACCTGATTCTTATCTAACCGGTGGGTTTTCGCCTAGGTTTTAGTTGTTGTTTTCCCCCAATTTTCATTTCTTTCTAGTTGCACTCCCATATGCAAAAAAAAACAAATCCCGAGGTACTTTACTCACTTTACTACTAGTAGTCTGTCTATCAATATTAAGATTCTCTCGATTCTTACGAGCTATACTGATTTTTTATTTCTCATTTCTCCTCCGTCTTATCTGTAATAATCACCAAGAAGACAAATGGGCTCGCGGTTCATTCCCTCATTGAACAACAACACCAGCTCACACCAAGTTTTCATTAGGTAGGCACAGGCACCAAAAGGCAAGAAGAAGGGAAGAAAACCTGACGATGATGAGGAGCTCAGGTAAGTAAGTCCCTGGTCAAAAATCTGCAACAACTTTTGTTGTTGTGACGGATGATGATATATATATATATATGTATATTATTGCCGTTGCCGAACCAGCAATGCAACAATCACCATAGCTTTTTAGCTTTGCGCTGCTGCCAACTGAAGAAACTTCACTAGTGGTGATGGTGAGGTGTCGCTTATACCATTGTTTCTTCGTGAAGAGGTAGCCTCGTACTAAGCGATTGTTGATGTGAGCCTTTGGTATAACCACCTCATCGCTCACCACTTACAAAATCATAATACCTTAAGCATTTATCCCCTTTGTTGTTGTTATTATTATTATTATTGTTGTTGCTGTTGCAGTTCCTTTAATATACATAGCAGAGATATGGATAGAGCGACTTAGGATGTAGAGACTCTCTGACTGATACTGCTGTATATATGTGCTGTTGTGTAGCCACGCTGCTGCCTTAGCAAAGTTGTCTTTTGAAATCTGTTACCACAGCAGTATATTATGGACTGGTGGATGTGTGCCAGTCAGGCAGGATAAAAGTGTATTACATTTTGAATGGGTTTAAAAAAAAAAGTATATAGCTTACTTCCACTTCTACTTCCCTATTATAAGAATAAGCAGTCCTACTAGCAGGCTCCTCTAGTTACTTAAGCGTCTTTGGAATCAGAGGAGAGGATGAGAATTTTATGGATTAATTGAATTCAATTGAAAGTCAATATAACAGTTATGTGCCTAATATACATGAATTTTCCCCCTGATAATTTGTCAATAGTATACATTTACGCCTTGGATTAGCCGGCGCCAACGTGGTTTTCAGGTGCACAAGGAACTGAATAAAGAAAAGGCTTTAATCTGTGAATTTATAGTGCTTCCTTAATGAACCTGACGGAAAAAAAGAGATGCTTATTGTGAGCACCACTACTACAACTACATACCTACCTCATCGGCTCATCTCCACCACGAAACCAACGAAACTGAGAATAAAGAGGTTGATCAATGCAAAGCCTATTATATATATTTTTTTTTCTAAGTCGGTAACAAGAGGAGATGATTGCGAAAAATGAAGAAACAAACCACATTTAATGCACTTTTCTCACAAACTCAATATTATCACCCAGTGGTGAAAATTATACGTGTGAGGAGGACTACATAACTTTATAGAGGTAACCAAGTATCATAAGAGCAGATGATTGCGAAAAATGAAGAAGCAAACCACATTTAATGCACTTTTCTCACAAACTCAATATTATCACCCAGTGGTGAAAATTATACGTGTGAGGAGGACTACATAACTTTATAGAGGTAACCAAGTATCAGGCTGCATAATAATAATGTTATATGAGAAGGGTGGTTTTATATACAAAGTTTTGTGTTATGAGGACGGACGGGAGAGGAAGAGGATAGCACGCGGTAGCTGGTTGTAGAGAGATGCGATAATCACCACGAATTAATAATAACAGTCCACGACGGACCGCGGACGGGTACCAGAAAAAGAAGATGTGCTCGTAAAGGCACATCGAGGAGATCCCTTTAATACGGTAAACTGACGAGTGTGGTCATCTCCATTATTTCATTCCAACTGAAAAAAGATGTGCAATTTAAAGTGAGTGAAATAGGTACTAATGTACAACAAAACCGTGCGAGGAGAAGGATGTGAAGAAACAAAGTTATTTGAGCCAAGCCAGCCAAGCAATGATATTATTGAAGGGGTACTGTATTCTAATCTAAACAATAACAAGGCAAGCAGACCATATACTACTGACTGACTACTACTACTACTACTTCGACACTGTGAACGAATTAGAATATTGAGAAGAGCATATAGGAAGGATTGCAAAGAACTAGTACAATTCAAGAATTATATCGGTACACAGAGTGAACGAATTATGTACATCATCATGATCATCATCATGATCATCATCATGTCGAAAAGCATGCTGCACTTTGCCGAAGCACATTATACTCATATAAGTATTTTTTGTGAAGATGCATTCATCCGTTCTTCCCTTTGATTTTCACCTGATATGATTACAGTTTTTACTCTCCATCGTCTTGCTTCAGATAACAATGATCAGCCAACATTACGGATTGTCTGGTATATAGTGTGTGATTATTCCTGCTGGCGAGTATAGCATCCCTGCCTCCCTGCCTGCCAAAGATTCCATTACAGGAAGAGCAATTTCTTTGAAGGTGAGGCTGAGAACCACCAAAAATTGATCTCTCAGCATGCACTCACATCACATCACATATCACTCCGCTCCGTCTATATCAACCAAGATGAGAAGAAACAAAAAAATGCGATAAAACAACATAACACCGCATTTTGAGTAGCACGAGCCCACCTTTTACTTTGCGTGAGAAAAAACATGATACGTAACTGGGAAATAGGAGTGTGCCAGGAGTATTAAATCAACTCAAATTAACAGTTTTTTGAGTTATTCTTCCCTGAAATTGTTCCTCCTGCTGCTGCACTGCACTCCAATTCTAATAGCACAATTTTCCCTATCCGCTCCTTGTGAGCTATATAAGTAAGTAATAATATCTTTCCGTAAACCAGCTCGCAGCTTGTCCATCTAAATCTAATAAGAGTATTTTTTAGAAAAATGCACACACTCATATGAGCAAACACAATACAATGCGTGATATTAAGGGCAGCAGCATCATAGCAGAAAACCTCATAGTAATCATGATGGTGATGCAGTCCTGTCCGCGTGGAATAATGAATGATGGGAAAAAAACTTTCATATTATATACGACCAACTAACTAGGTATACCTGTTGTCCAAACGCGAATCCTGCTGTAATTGGCACTCTCATATAATATGCATGTATTTTCCTATATTTGGTGAGACAACTTGAAAACTATATACATTTTTTGTTTTTTTTTTAAATATATTAAATCCTTCTCGCAGCCTGAAATTACATTAAGAGTTTCCCATGTGTGCTGCACATCTTTTATTTCACCTTTGTCATCCTGTGCCTGTCTGTTGTGTGCATAAGGACATTGTATTTATTTTTATTGTTAACAAAAGCTCGTGTGATCACTCCAAAAGGGATAGCCCCACGAGGAGAACCAAACGATGGAGTAATTATTCCATGTGTTTATGGTGCAAACACGTTATGAGGCTCCATTTTTGTTCACATCTTTTTATTAATGTTGTTGAACCAGGATAAGTGTGGCTTACAATGGTTCTACCTAATAATTCTGTCATTCAGTCAGTCAGTCAAACTTGAGAAGAGGAAAAAACAAGAACGTCGTTTTTTTTTGTACCAACAAACAACAATGACGATGGGACTTGATCTAATAACAATGACTTTCTTCCCTCCTCCGCCTCCGTGTGGAAAAAATCTTCTCAATTGTTGAATTGAACAACAGGTACTACTATAAAATATAGGTAAATTCACAGTGTGAGAATTTTCATTTTGTACACTCTCAAAACACAGACACGAGCTTCATGATGAGTATATGGGGAAGGCAAATATAAGACTGTTGCAATGTTTTTATTTTTTTCTTTTTAAAAGTGTCCTCTATATCACCACAATAATCTTGCAATTTTCTGAAAAAAAATGCGTGTATTCGCAAAAAAAAACTTTATTATTGTGTGTTTCCTATAGATGGAAATTTCAATACCTCCTTCTTTTAAACACCATTTAATGACAGTAATTATCTTAACGGAAAAGAAAAGTAATTAATGTCAGAATATGAAAAATAAGAGGGTATACATACAGGAATTTAATTTCCCATTTTTTCTCTATATTCCAATATATGTATCGCCCTCTCTATAGGGGTTTGGAGTGGACGGATACCTTTTCTTAAGTGATAAATCGACTCATTTGCAAAGTTTCGAAGAGTTGAGTGAAGCTCCATTTCGAGATAAAAAATAACTTTTTTGCATAAGTATTTTTACGTATAGTTCGTCAAACACTACGTAAGTACGTACCCTTCTAAAATCATTAACAAAAAAAGTGGTGGTAATATCATCTATAGGATACTTACTTTCACAAAAATTTGCTCACTAGATTCTTTTTCTAATTTAAAGTGTGTATTTGCATTTGTCTCATATTAAAAAAGAAGAGAGATTGAATGTCGAAAGGGTTGGGCTCATTTTTTGGTGGTGGTGATAATATGATGACTATCATGAGATGAATGAACGCCAAGAGGATGAGCACGTACCACAGGTCTTTCTTTAGTAATTGCTGCATAATATGCATAATATACTATATGGTACATATAAACATGAGTAGTTTTTACACACTCCACATTTTGATCGCATCCTTTCAGTTTTTTTCTCTACTTTTAACTGTAAGGATTTGCAGATTTGCCAGTTCCATTTAACTGCAATAGGTACTTTTTGTACCTTTCGGGTGTACCTTAGCATCAGAGGGGCCTATAAAGTTCACCTGCTTTGTTCAAATTTCATTTTTTAAAATCATCCATTTTCGGGAAAATTGAATAGAAGGAATGCCTCTTGTTTGTCCTCGTAGTTTGTTTGTCAAACAATGAGTAGTACCCTAGGTTGGGTGGAGTTTCTGGGCAATTATCAGACAATTTTTCAAAAATTCTTTAAGGTCTTTTCTAGGTATCCCACGTGTGTGCAGTGGGAATCAATGAATGTGAATAATGGTGATGCATGACGGGAAAGACAGCGGAAATGTTTATTCAAAAAGACTCTAATTAAACTGTCACCTTCCTCCACTCCTTCATGCAATAATCCTATTATTACTAATATCACAATTGCGCGCTGTCTTCAGGTGCCATATATATAATCCTTTTTTTCTTCTTCTAATTTCCATATACTCCATACTCCAACTAAAATCACACGAGACTCAAAAGTTCAGTTGAGGGATTCCTGTTCGCAGCATATATTTAAATAATTTTTTTAGTGCAGAGGAAGATTTTTCAGCTGCACACGAAAAAATATAGAATATCGCAAGTTGAAGTGCTGCTGCTGCTGTGTTGTGTGGTTCGCGGTTAGCAAAATAGAAGTCATTTTGCAATCATAAAGTCATGCCTGGCCACTTTTATGTATAGAAATACTATCCTTTGCCTATTGTGTCTACTTAAATGTAAATAAACAGAATTAATATTTGAATCGTAATGCATCATTATACCGTAAATCATCACAATTTGCAAAGATTTTTGAAAGACAATTTATCACGAATGAATGAGAGGAAATGGTTGTGCATTGAAAAAAAAAATCATTTCTCTACGTTTTATTTTATTTTATTTTTTTGCATCCGTGCCAGACAAGATCTCCCAAACTGTTTCAAAGTGGATATTCTTTACAATAATGCGCGTTGCCAAAAAATGCATCAACAACAAAACAAAATCAACAATGCAGGAGCAGTTTGCAATTGAATAAAAGAGTTGAGAGTATGATGAGACTGGCCTAATGTTTAAAAGATGCGGACTCTATTTTCTATACGAGTCTAATATTTAAGGAACTTTACTCGCAAAAAAATAAAATAATGCAAGATGGAACAAAAAGAGCAAAAGACTAGAAGTCAAAAGCCATTTTGGCTTTTGTCCCTTTCTCTCTCTACCTGGCCATATATATTTCCCTTTGAACGTGGTGTGGTGCATTGAAAGTGCTATATTTTGCAGTCGTCGTAGTAGACGTCGTAGATTTCAAAACTTATATATATTTTTTTTGGACAGCCGCATTTCCTTTATGGACAGCGAAATCGCTGACCCTTTCCCTTCGTTACCTGATGTTTCGGCATGCTTTTCTATGATTTTTCTCTCGCAATTTCAATTGAACTTCTTCAGCGTGTTTGTTGGATATATGAGTTATTTACAAGTAAGTTTTTGTTTGTCTCCTACTCTTTGAAAGCTCAGCAGTGCTTAAAAAACAAACGCATCTTATTTTGTAATACGATAATCTCCTGAAAAACGACTCTGTCTGTAATACAATACATTTTACATTTACTTACTACTACTACGGCTACTTTTGTCGTCGTATATCTATCTACTTTGGCACACACACACAGCATCAGCAGCGGAGATGGCTTTTAAAAAAAACTTTCAGAACTGTGTTTTTTTTGTCTTTTTGATTGGTTGCACTCTCTCAAGAAACGACGTTTGTTGTTTTGATGAAGAGGAAAACACTGACAATAAATGTTTGCAATTTTTCCTCGAAAAATCTTTTCAGACTCGAAAAATATGCGGATTTATTTACACAATTTTCGTACGTTGCGTTGCGTGCAGGGAGACTAACTTGGTGAGTTTAGAGTGAGCACCAACTGTTACCTGTCAGCTTTCTGTTCGTTGCTGTACAGTGCCAAATCCCAAGTACACCATAACATTTTATGAGACTCAATGTGAATGACTGACTTAGTGACTTACTCTCCTCCGAGAAACATTATTAATGAAACACACTCGTTCCTTCGTTCAGAAAGAGAAAAAAAAACCTGCTGCATCAACTTTAGCCGAGGCATATGATGCCGAACATAGCCAACTTGTCATAACTCACAAGTGGACTTATTCCACGACAATAACGTAATTATAATATAAACCAGGTAGGATCTGCGCACAACTGCGTCTATACAGGCTGTCAGGAAAATAATAATATAGTTTTGCTGATGTGCGGGCATGAAGAATGCGTAATTTTTTCAACACGACACATTTCAAATCCCCAACATCCATAACACATAAACGGGCTGAAAAGTTTATAATATTATTTGTTACGATAGACATTACGACGACGACGACGGCTGGTCGACTCATTTTTCCTAGGAGACTAATCCGTCATGCATACATTTCCCTTCGCGTAAGCATTAATCCTCAAATTGCAGGTAGGCAAAGGAAAAAAGGCAGGGCACTAGTCAATAGCCGACTTACTCAGGTTTAAATCATTTAGAGCAATTTAGGAGCAGATATATGAGACTGATCGTGAGATTTAGTAGTTTGCGCTACACACACCTTTTGAAACAAATTACTTGATTACTCGTTTTCTAACAAAAAAAATATTTGTAACACGTATTCTTCATCTAACTCATCGCATAGCCGCACAAAGGATTTTTTTGGGGTTTTGAATCATATTACGGGGATTACTTTTTTTCTTGCGGTGTAGCTTAGCCGGTTGCGAGAGTGAGGAGTGATTCTGCTGATGACGTACCATATTTCGCCGGTATTCCATTGCCAAGAAAATACAGTTCTGGCCAAGTGTACATGATGATAATGATGATTTGATGATTCCGCCGAGTACGAGTATACCTATGCAATGCCTCCTAGTTCATTTCTGTTTTACACTTGAATCTGTCCTCAAAACAGTTTTTCCTCCCGTGGACAATCATGTTGGGCTCCGTTGCCAGTTGCCACCACCACCACCACCACCATCATCGCGTACTACTATACTCATAGTCATTACTCAAAATTATTATTAAGCTGAGAGGAGCAATGTAACGCAACGGTGACAACGTACATGGTCATCACAACAGTGAAGCATAATAATAAGCAAATTCGTGATTTGAAAATACACCTTTTACTCTTCCCATAATCAACGGCTCTAGCTTAAAATTAGAGATTTGTCATTGCATTATTATTCACGTGTGATGATGATGATGCCCATGCTCGCAAAGTTTATGGCGACCCCAAGGAAAAATAATATGCACGCTATATGGGATTACTACTTACTTACTACATATGAATTCGTTTGTGCTCAAAATGCTCATGAGTTCTATATATGCTAAGATCATTTTCTTCATTGGGTGATACACAAAAGATCCAGAAAAAGACAAAAAAAACACACTTTATCATCATCCGTTGCTGCTGCTGCTGCAGCCTTTAATTTCGCGCAATCATCACTAGCCATTTTTATTATTACAATTACGTATATTCCCCACACGCCACGTTCACCATGTCCATCCCTCCATCACCCAAACTACACTTTCGGTAAAGAGCATAATATACTACTCACTCATCGCCACAAGCAGACTATCATAAAGTGTGGTAGCTGGGCGAAAAGAAACGGGATTAAACCTTGAATGATACTTTTTTATCATGGGAGCTATCAACTTTTAATTAATACAGTGGATGGACCTAGACATGAAATCCTGTCATGAGTGGAACTATGTACTAACTGTTCATTTTTAAGACTTTTTTTGTTCACCCATACTGCACATCTGTGTGTGTGTGTGTGTGTATTCGCCAAGGATCCAAGGATAAAGTGGAAAGCCTACTATTACGGGATAGATATTATTATTATATTGAACCATGATAGTCAATAAAAGGAAACTTACACTCCCGAAGTGGTGGATTTTGCCAAAAACAAACAACCATTGAACGGTATGTTTCGTAAGAAACAGTTTTTAGTGGTTGTGAAACACCAAAAATGCATCCTAATCGAAAGTTATTATGGCAGCAGCCTGCCTTTCCGGTGGAGAACTTTCAATGGTTCATAAAATGCGGAAAGATTTTCCAATGAGACATGTAAGTGTATGAAATGATCATTTTATTTCAAAATAATCGCCTTAATTTCTAAATTGCAACTGTTGAAAGCATTTTCCCCCGTGTATTATACCCCTTATGAATGGTAAGGATTTTAGCATCTGCTAATTTGAAAACCTGTACGTACCTACCTACCTCCCTGTGTCCATCACTTCATCTAAATAATTCCACAAATTAGCTTAAGCTTGGCTACCCAGGGTTGGTCGAGGTTAGCTGGGCGGATACTCTCACGTAGTAATGATGCTCAATAATGAACACTTTTGAAATAATTACACTCGTCCCACAAGATGAAATGGACACGCCATGTTAGTCCGACGACTGGAAACCTCTAATTCACACTTTACTTTAATCCACCTACTCCCACAATATTTACCCTCATTTAGCGTGAACTTCCACTCGTAAATATATTTTATTTTTTTGCAATCGGAGGGATTACAGGGTTTCTCACGAAGTTTTTAATGAATATCCCGTGTACATCATAAATGATAAGGACAGGACATGGATTGACATTTGCATAAATTGGATATCATCTTGCCGGTTCGCTCGTATATATATAAGCTTATAGGGGAACAGAAAAATCCCCATTTGCAAGACATTTACTTAGAATAGTGAATTTTTTGTACAGGAGTCATATACCACAGGCGTCTGACTGAAGGGAAGAGTCTGAATAACGTAGAACATGATATTATATATGGTAAATAATGATAATGCAAATATGTTTTCTGGGTAGAAACTAGTTTCCTTCTTGCCTTCGATACATTTTCCCCCCTATCAAGTCTTATCAAAAGTTTAATAATATTAATAATAATACGAAGTTGAATCATTACTGTTATCATCATACTGTTAAAGCACTAAAGTTCACGCTCAGTTATTTGTTGCTGATGTTCCCCACACTCATATTATCTCTAAGTTATGTTATTCACATAATATGTTGTAGAATATCATTATAACGCAACGTCGAACGAAATGTTACCCCTTTAGCCAACCGAGGAAGAAGAGGAGTAGTATTATAAGAATAAGTGTGTTAGGTGTAGAGTGAATCTTCTTCTACTATGTACTACTACAACAGCAGATAAAGTAATACACTTGCTAATTCACGGAACAACACTACATCCACATAGCCTAAAAGAGTAAATCGAGGAATATCCTCATTATCAAATTTGTATAAGTAATAATAATACCTGTTTATATCGTTTCTGTAATACGGACGGATTACCTAAGGTGCGCAGGGTACTACTACATATGACATGTGTGTTTTTTACGTTGAGAAACAGATTTTTACCTTCTACGAATATGCTACTCCTGCTGTTTTCTGCCTTTATTACAGAAAAAAAATGAAACGGTTTGGATGGTTTGTAGGGGTCTGCCGCGGCAGTTGTTAGTTGTTATTGGTCTTGGTATGATTTCCGTTGCGAACTGCTGCTGATCCTGACTGCTGCACCTAGAGTGATGTATCCCTTTTTGCGCCAGACAGACTGTTCTTTTTTCAAATACATTTCTGGGAAGATTATGGTAATAGGGAAGAAAAAAGCAAGCTAAAACCTGATTTTTTTTCTGCCAAAATCCCTTCTTCCTCAGACGCGACGCACTCAAACTCATGTTCATTATGAATGAATGCAAATTGAAGGGAGTAAAATAATAAATTACTAACCCTATGGCTCCCTCGACTCAGTTACTCAGTCAGTCAGTCAGTCATTGATAATTTATCACTAATTTTTATTGGGAACGTAAAAGTGTACATTGGTCAGAGAGAAGAGCTCCAACCCGGGGTACTATTACTACAACAAAAAGGTTTCAATATTATCCCACAAATGATATCGATCTGGCTGATGTGAGTTAAAAGGTGAAGAAGAAGAAGATGATCCGCACAATTAAAATAACTAGGTTTGACTTGTTAGGAAAAAAAGGCCGACTGCTGAGCAAAGCGATCCACACCCATACAGGTGCATGAGGCTCATTCTCATCGACGAACGAAAGGAAGTTGATGGAACATACCTAGTTGCATTTTTATGGCAACACACACAGCAACAAAATGCATGCATGCAAACAGGTTGTTCCTGGTGTCTCTCTTAAAATGACACTGATTGGAAGAGAATTCAAATCGCAGCGTATGAAAAAAACCAATCGTAGACAATAAGGATATTATAAAAATGTCATGCCGGATACTTTTCCCTGTTTGTAGCTATGTTCTCTTGTGACAGGTTTTAAATTGGCAGAGAAAAATGGATGATGAGGTTAGCAACCTGGAAAAAGGAACAAAACTTGCTGATGTAAAAAAAACCAGGGACGAAGTATTAAAAAAAACAAGTACATTCATACATCGAGAACGGCCGTAATAATATTACCGTGGTGGTGGTGGTGGTGGCTATTGTCACTTCGTTTAGATTACAGATTTGCAACTCCACATGGGTACACCAATGTGCGTGGTGGTGGTGCAATTCGTAATTCAATCTGTTTTACGACGAACAAGGTACAAAAACATCAAGTTGAGTTACTCCGTTGCTCTCTCTCTCTCTCTCTCTCTCTCTCTCTCTCTCTCTACATCTCTGCATCTTGTGGCACTTTTTTCCTTTACAAAGTTTGGTACGCGGAATAGGGAAAAAAACGGAACAGGGATTTTGTTGAAATTATTCTACAAGGAAATAAGTAGCAGGTGTATCTACATGAATCAAATGGTATCATGGATATTTCATTGTCTACCTTTCACTAGGTACACGTTAATCTCTAAACAAAGGACGAACAACGGACTAGTCAACAAAGTCATGCATTTTCCGAGTCGGGCAATTTCGCAGCCCGTTTTCGGCTGTACTTATTATTATTATTATATGCTTCGCGTTGCTGAAGAGGTGGAAAAAGAAAAAAAGAAATTTTGTACAATGTAATATTAATTTCAGACTTCAGCCCGACAATTGAGATTCCAAAGGATTTTTTTTGCATTGCTCCTTCTCTACAATGCAGAGAGGAGAAAAACACTCATATTTTCTTCGTGAAAACTATTTTGGTTGAGTACCCGATGGAATCCGCATCCATTGGTTTAGGTAGCAGTTAAGTCGAGGCACGATTTTTCAAGACGTTCAAACGCTTTCGTTACCATCAAGCGTGAAACTGTATTTGCCAATCGATGATCATGGTAAATCTGCCGACTAGGAATTTTAGATTTGCATCAAGTGAACCATATTATTCGGGAGGTTTGGGGTAGCAAAAGTGAAATACTACAAGAAACTGATTATAGAGGGGTTTTGACTATGATGTATGAGTCCATGTATCGGGAACGTGAATGCATGGGAACGAGGTTTTCCTTTATAGAAAACAAAAGGAAAGCTGGGCATGCTTGCCTTTCAAGCCTTGTCGAGTCTAAAGGTCTTCTGACGAAGAAGAGAAACATACACACACACACACATGTCATGTGGGAGTCAGTTAGAATCTAAAATGAAATTGACGAAAAAGATGGATAATAGAAATGTGAATAGAGGTGATGTTGAACTTCAGTCAGACATTGAGCGCATTCATTTATTCATATCTGATTTGATGCCTAAATGCTACCTTGGAACTGCTTTACAGTTGTAAAATCAAAATGCTCTAATAAAGTCCAAATCATTAAGTATGGTAATGAAAGGATCTCTGTGAGCAAGGATACAATTCCACTCGTGTGTCTTCACGGACTTTGGCATGCATTGCTCTGCAGCAGCAACAACATCCCAGTCGTGACACACTTTCCGCTCAATTATCCCAGCTCTCTGTACGACACATTTCCCAAATTAGCACAACAACAATCCCCAGAGAAAGATAGGGAGAAAGTGATGCGTTTCTTTTGCTTGTTTACGTCAAACACTCATGAATATCCTATTAATTGCGTAAAATTTGTGTAGCAAATTGATTAAGGCTAAAATCTCAATTATACTTATTTAGCTGAGACGGCGAAGGTCCCTCGAAACGAGGGAACAATGGGGTTCCATTCCCTCGCTCGCTCGCAAAACTCCCCGGAAATTGTCAAAATTAAATCAATTACTTTAATTATTTCCACCTTGAAGTGCAGCCACCATTGTATTAATGAGCGAAAAGGACACGAGACTGAAATTATATGCACCTACACAGCTTATTTCACAAACTGGCACAACTTTCCGCCGTACTTGCCAAATTTCACTGGTAAATTACATTATAGTCCTCCTTACTGACTTTTTTTACTCGACTGTTTTGCAAAATCACTATGTAAATGAGCATCTGAGAGGAAATTATTTTTTTATTCAATACAGCTCAAATCAAAACATCGTTATTACACGCTTTTTCGCCCATCCCCATAATTGAAAGGGATGACATGGGGAATCCTTTCAATCTTTGTGTACCGCACAAAATGGAGATTCCTTTTACAATCAAGTAGCCAGCCAGTTCAAAAACCTTTAAAAATATACTATATTCTATCCCTTTTGAATCTCTTTTCCCAGGAAAAAAAAACGCCGGATATTGGATGGACGGACACGACAGGATGCATAATGATCCAAGAAAGGATGCGAAGATCAAATCACAATGTATCATCCATATTGTATTTTAAAACCATCACTTTCATCAACCAAGACTCTTTTTTTACCACCACCACATTGCATTTTGCATTGTAGCCACTATACTATCACACATGACTATCAAACCCATTAAAAAAGTGTTAGACTTTGTCCATTACATAAGACCGCAGAGGAGTCTTAGAGATTAATGGATGCTACTAAGGGGGAAAATAGTTCCTCCTAAAAACTATAATTACGGGATGGATGGCAATGAGATGCGCTCAATTCATTACACATTTCAACTGTACATCTTTCAAAAGACAGTTAAGGATGTTCACCTCGTTCCATCTAACCATAAGAGAAGGGAAAAAATCAACTCGCCATAAGAAAAACTTCTAGTTATTTGATATTATTTTCTATTAGCTACTTTAGAACTGGGTATCAAAGTGATCATTTTCTTTGAAGCTATTTTAAGATTAAATACTAGAAGCATAATGAGAAGGATGGCGATTCATCCAGATAATGGGCATTTTTGTACATGGACAAGGTTCCTTCGTCGTGTTAATGAAAACTGGCGAATTTTGTAGATGATGAGCACCTGAGTCGACTGGTTGTTGGTAGCAGGGAATATGGGATAGCACACACGACGGATGATCACATTTTTTTACATCTCTCTGCTACCACAAGCTCTTTTCTCTAAGCAAATTCTGACATGCATTTTCCTCACGTGACGGTGTCTCATCCTTCATTGTCAGTCAACCAAATCTGTCCGCCGGTTGGATTGAACTGCTCAGCAGAACTCATTTTTTAGTCTGTGAAATGAAGCCATGCCAGACAGGAGAGGATGCTGATGCTCCGCTAGGGAGTTTTTTGTTACATGATGAGCGATACACTAATAAATTTCGCTGTGCCACTATCCAGTAGCCGTAGCAAATAGCAGGGTGTATGTATCATCATATTATTTACTTCCGAATAATCATCATGAACATTAAAAGCCACCAAGTATCATATGATACGTATATTGATTAGAAACATGGAAGCGATGCTATGTAGTATTTGACATAGTTTCCGTTTTAGCCAGTTGTTAAACCTAATTCGCCACAACACAACAAACAATTGCTTGTCATTTCACTATATGGCCTCTGATTGAAATGAAATATAGGCCTTTATTATTACGATTAAAAAAATCTATAATAAAATAAAAGAAGTAAATGGGAACGTGGAAATGGAAAAATGGTGAAACATCCACTTCCTCTACAAGCACATGTCTGTTCTCTCTCAATTCCGGAAGCGCACTGCAACACATCATATACATCATATACAAGTATACAGTGTTGATAAAGAGAAATATGTACAGCGTGGTGTTCACAGGTTTTTGTAAAATCTTCCAAGAGATACTAGTACAAAACGCTGCGAGATTGTACAAGCAAGCACTCACTTTAAGTCTCGTCTCTCTTTGGCGTGTTAACAATGAAAGGAAACATGCCACATGCATTATATTGTAATTACAACTACCTATCTCCTCGTGTCTTTGCTAACTAAAAAGAGGGACGTGCTTCGTCGTTTTATTCCAAAACTTCACCACGAACGAGCGAAACACACACATCACCTTCAAATCCAGATTAACTGACTGACTGAACATGAACGAGCGACTACCACCACGACCATTTGCGCTGCGCTAACAATGGATCATCATCACGTCCCAGTAACAAGACGGTTTATTGATCTGCTTGCTGTTAAACCAGGAGAAATATAAGTACACCTCTAATTTCCATCCAACAACGAAACGTGTATACCACGAAAAGGGTTCTCTCTCTCTAAATGAGGTAAACTGCATAAAAGGTAGTAAAATCTGTATTCATGAATTTCAATGAGAGTCATTATTAAACCTGCACGTACTTCGCAGTCGACTGCATTCCCGACTGACCTTACGTAACCGAGAGGTATGCAGTGCAGTGCAATGATCTATGACTACTACCACCACCAAAAAAGCAGTGCGCTATATATATAAACATTTTTTGAGCTCCATTCACTTTCCATCTCGTTAACGTTTTTTTTTATTCCTTCTCCTCCTGAACAATGTTAGCCTTCACTGTCACTTGGCCCATATTTTTTTTCTAGGACCACCATGAAATAAATGAATCACCACTTTCAGTTGACAATTACACGAGAGCAACATAAAAACGCTATTTAGTCCCATCTCATATGAATGAGCATTTAGGATATGGCAGGTAGGAGGAACCGACGACGACTGACTACATATTATTGTTATTATTATATTTCTAAGTGTGCAGCAGTGGCACTCGGGGAGACGCGGTACTCCTTCTTCCCCATTCAGGTATTATCCCACACCTGTACTACACAATGCTTTTTTTGTGTGTGAGAATCCCATCACCATCATCTCAACAGGCCGAACCTCAATGTCGTAAATTATGGGGAAATAGGCTTTTAATCAGAAAAATGAAAAAAAAAATATTAAAATCTGAGGGATTTTGTTACTACCTTATTGCGTACAGGGCCCACAGAGTTATTGTTGTTGTTACAACTTAAGCTGTAAATTGGTTTTGAGCTGGTAACAACTGCTGCTGCTGACGTGATGGCAGTCTCGGATTTTGCAATTGATGTTGCGATTTCTAACGTGGAAGCACCTTGGGCCACAGAAGATGAATTTCTTTCCACGTCTTCTGCACCAGAAGAGCCACCACCAGTGTTTTTCACAGGGTTCTTGGTTTTACCAGGCTTGTTTGAAGTTGTTGCTTTTGAGGACGACGACGACGACGGTGGTGGTGCAGTCTCGGCTCCCACCACCACGCTTCCTACTTGGCTACGACGAGGCACTTGTTGAACGCTTCTGTTCAGCTCTTCTATCCCCTCCTCCCGTTCTTTCAATTCGTCAAGCTAAGGGAATTTGTGAAACCCACAAATATTTATTACCTCTTCGGTTGAATACGGGTTTTACACTCTGCGGATTCGCAAATTACTTATTTAACTAGGAAGCCGTAAATGTTTTTTTTAAAGAAAGCCAAGCAGGTTGTGTCCAACTGAATGTGTGTCGAAATTGGTAATTTTAAAATAAAAAAAAACATCGCCTTGTGATTACGTCCACAAAAAAAAATAAAACACAGCAACAACAACTGCATCTCTCATAATACGCACCACTTGAGGGGCTTACAATGTCATTTAAAAAATTATACTGAAACAGAATTCTTTCTTACCAGCTTCGCTATTTGTTTTTTAAATTCGACACGTAAACTTTGAAAGCGAGGATCTGTCTGGTGGCAGCAATCTCCGCCGTCTTGATGTCGGGAATATAGATCTCCTCCTCCCACCTGCGTTCTGGCGCAGCAGTGTGACCGTCGTGTAATTTCAGAGTTTCTCTCCAACTGTTGGAGCTAAATGATAACAGAAAAATAAAAATAATAATCAAGAGAGTATTTTTTATTGCTTATGAACTTGTGATTTGCAATTGCAAGTGCGTTTTCTGAGTAAGCAAAAAAATATCACTTGTAAAAAAACTATACATTATAAGCAGTTGTGTGCAATNAAAAAAAATACCACTTGTAAAAAAAACTATATAATATTATAAGCAGTTGTGTTCAATGCTCATACTCTGTTCCACGGGGCTCATGCAACCAAACATTCAGTCAGAGACATGGGATTCGATAGGATTTTTGTAAGAAGTAAGAAGGGGAACAAAGGCTTCCGTTGTTGAGAAATTATTGTGGCTTGTATTGTAGTAGTAGTAGCTCGCTATATAAGATTCATTTTTTTTAGCGATGAAACACTTATTGCTGCTGCGAACACAATAACTCCCTTCTTTCAGCAAGGACAGTGAACAATGCAACTTGGAGATTTTGATTACTAACTTGACTAATGAATAGTAGTCGAGAGCTTAAAGAAATTAAAGTTTCTTGGTTTCCATGATGGCCACAGTTGAAAGTAAGTGTGCGCACAGCACAGAGCAACGAAATTTAACAATTTGTCGACGCAGTGTGAACCAAGGGAAAATGGTAGTAAAAACAATGGGTTCACATTTGAAAAGTTCTTCTGTCACTACTTCCCAAAGGTAAATCAGTCGTCGTCGTCGTGGCAGCTTAAAGAATAATTATGACCGATTGGCTAATTAACATTCCCAACGAAAAAAATATATAAAATAATCCGACTGTTTTCACAACTCATTCATTTGGACTATTAGAAGGAAATTGTTTCTTTTCAGAGAGAGGGAGAGGGAGAGGGAGAGACAGTGAGACAATTTAGTGCTATCACAATTATTTAGTTCACTTTTTGCAAAGTCCACTTGCAATTTGAAAAGACAATGGAGACTGTCACGACGTTTCAAAAAAAATGCTCAATGCTCCGTATATATATTCTTTCTTATTCACTTTAAGACTAATCCGCTTTGGTCCGTTGTAACTCGTTGACCAAAGAAGAAGAAGAAGAAGGAAAAAAAACTTTCAATTTTCCTCCAACTCCATAAAGAGAGGCTACAAGTGAAATGACACTTTATTTCATAGAATCCGATACCGTTTGCACGTTTTCTTAATTTGAAAAGCCTATCGCACACCTGAAGAATGCAAACAGCGTCAAATGCCGGAATACAAGGATATGCCCCATTCATCAAAGGATATTATTTTACATGGGTTGCGTTGCGTGTGAACACAAGGAATACATAATAATTATAAGCGATTTCCAATTGCAAAAAATAACAATCATTTTGACTCGCTGTTTTAACTCTGTTATGGGACAGTTTTGTGTTGTGAGCATATAGATTTGCATTAGTCCGGCCGTTTGCATTATTACTTTTATGTACCTCCACACAGGATTGTTACTTCGGCTTTCCTTTTTTTCGAAACACTCTTTTCCTCCTCATTAAGCGTCTTTGTACTCTATTGAATTGTACGTGAACTTCTGCCACCCCATCCCACAATAAACCTATCATTATACCTATCAACCCTTTAGCATTTGACTGGCGGTGAGGACTGAAAACTTTCAGAAGGTTTGCACTCTCAGCTAAAAGGAGGCTTATTGTTAGCGTGATTGTTGTTGTGCTTTTTGCTACCCATTTCAAACAATCAACGATCGTGTGGACAGTTTTATTTCTCACAGGTAACAGGTAGAGAGGCAGAGAGACAGAGAATTGGCGAGACCGGTGGTAACATGCTTTTTTCAACCTTCCCCTCAGAGCCCAGTAGTACCACCACCTCGAGTTTAATATCCCTACCTGCCTAAATGCACATATATATATACGTCGTCAATAAACATGGGTTAAGTCGTTGTCAGCCTCTAGATAGTCTTGTTGATGTTGGTAGTTCTCATGAGTACAATTAACCCAACCTTCGTTCGAATGCATCTCAAATGAAGCATTTTTGCATGCGAGTTAACACTAGTTTCGAGGGGAAAAAATGAGAAACTTGTGTGGAAAACAACTTGCGGACGCGGACGACGACGACGACTACGACGGAGTGTATATATATATATTTCGTTCATCGTTTTGAACCAATTTTTAAATGTAAACAGCAATCAAGTTTTTATTACCACCGTCTAGAAGAGGAAGCCCATGAACATAAGTGACCTGCATTGTTATTATTATTATTGATGCTTTTTTATCCTCCTGGGATTTTTTACAACTTGTGGTACTCAACTGATATGCACATATGTTAAAAATAATAAGATTTTGTCAGCTACCAAACTCGCTTATTTATTTGCTGGGAAGAAGAGGCTAGGGTGAAGTTATGTCAGTGGATGAAAGAGGTTTTTATTATTGTACTTGTGAACTTGTCTGAATTTTTTGTAGTCTGAGGACTACTCATATAATAATAATAATATGCAATTATAGACTCAAAAAATAGGACTAAAATCATATACAGGTCCTATATATTGCATTTATGCTGGTTGCTAAACTTACTTGGTTGTTTTGCTTTGCTTGATTGATGCTAAACTGAATTGTGGAGTGCATCGTGAATGTAACGTTTTTATAGCTTCCTCATCCCAAAAACAAACCCAATGACTTAACGCAATTCTCCTCCTTCTCTATAGAACACACACACACACACACATCGCCATATTCGATAAGCAACAGGTATTAAAGTTCATCAGTGAGAGATATGTCTGCTGGGATAATTAATGCTTAACTAAAAACAATTACTAATAATTAAGCTGTACACATGTTACAGCCGAGATTGAGCAAACGACATCCTGGCTTGATAGATAGAAGGCTAGTAAAAAATTATCCGGTGAGAATTAACTATGTCAAACTTTTTGTGTGCGTATATATTCACTAATTAAATCTTATACATTTTGAAACAACAACAACAACAGGGCTTTATGCTTAATCACAATACTTGTTTTTACAAACGTGATATCGAGTTGGAGGTGGAGGGCTGGCAAAAAAATAATTGTGGCGTATTAAACTTTTTAGCGGATTTGAAACCCAGTCGTAAAAAAGCATTATTACGGGTTGAAATCGTGATCGTGGTTGATAAATGGTGAAATGAGAGAAACTTTTGAATTCTATATAATTTCAAGAGTTTTGCAAGATTAATTAAACCCATCACTCATTATTGACAAGTGTCGAGGGGGTGGTTACAAACCACACCTTGATTACCTCTTAATACGTCCTGTACCTCAAAACTATTGACTTGACTGATTGCATAGATTAATGAGGAGTGTCAACCTGTATCGTGTGTAATACAGGATACAGTCAGCACCACGGCGCAGAAAAGCTAATTCTATAGTAATTGTGAAAAATTGCTGGCTTATACACAAGCTTCATTCATTTTCTTACAAAATTAATGAAATGGAATTATACTTTTAATTTTCCACAAAATTAAAATTTGGCTAAACGCTGAGCGTGCGAAAAGAAATAGTATGGAGTAACCAAGGCTTATTTTTGACTACTATAAACCGAGTAATAACCGACTAACAACACGTACGTACTTCATCCAGCTGGATTTACCAATAGCTATGTGAAAAGAAGAAAAAATAAATAAATGAATAATTCTGCATAGTATGGAATATTAATAAGATTGTACACAAATTTATATTGCATGAAAGCGAATAATAATAATAATACGGTTCACCTTCTTCGAGCGAATCTTTTATGCATGAAACAAAATGAAAGGGGAATGTAGCACGAGTACTTTAGTAAAGATCAAAAAAATAATGAGCTAATAATCGTAACTTAATGAGCATTAAAATGGGGATTCGCTTGCGATACTAAATGTCGGGTTCAATAAACCAAATAAATGCTCGAGTGAAATGAAGACTCTCGCGTTCAATTCAGCCACAAACCAGAGTTTAATTTCTCTTGTGTTCGTAAATTATCAACTTTTTTTTTATTGTGCTCAAAGCGTATGTACATCTCTTGCCGGATCAGTGCTCACCCACCACCACCAAGGTGGTAAGTACTAAATTCTCTCAACTCCCGGGTGGAAAATATTAAATTTCAGCAGGTATGCCCATTTAAAGTGAAAACAGGACTAGAGCTAGCTCCTCTCTTTACAAATGTTGAGCATGTCCTCAAAACCCAAAATTTACAAAGAAACCCCCGTTTTTTGCTTGAAACCCTAAATTACCGTCACAACAAACAAACACGTAATAATTTGGAGACGCAAGGGCTGATCATGACTTTTTGAAATCGTGTTTACTAAACCAAATTAAGGAAACCATGAAAATCTGCCCGATCCAAACTAGTTGTGTGCTATGCTCACGGTGTGTACGAACGAGCGAACGTAGGATCGCGTCGCGTACCAGAGAGCTCTTCTAGCTCAGGATAATTTCTGACTTATTGTACGTCGTACAGATACAAATAGTTGTTGGTTGCTGGTAAAAGTCGTGACATAAAAATCACGGTTGAGTCAATCAAACAATGGAATAAAAAAATGAGCATTGTATTGTATATTATTGGAAGGGATTCTAAGCAAGCACATATGAGCGTCAACAGTGAAGTGAAGTAAAGGATTAATGCTCACACTGGGACATTCACGCATCCCAAAACATTCTCGAATAAGTCAGCGTTTTTTTTGTTTTCGTTTCGTCAATGATGGGGGGGACTCATCTGCCTGCTTCCTTACCTGTTGAAGATACTGTAGGAGGTTGGTGAGTTGACAGTTCTTGCGCGTTAGCTTCAGTAGGTCGGATCGGAAGCTGAGTTTTAGCTGTTCCTTGTGACGCCTCAGACTCTGACTCATTTCCACTTGCACCCTGGTTAGATAGATAGATAGATAGGTAAAACAGACATTGCTTAATGAAGGTTGACATCAGGTACGTGTGTAATAATTAGAAGGAAATAATGCATATTTGATTGCGCAATATTTGTTTGAAGGGGTGCAAAGAGTGCCAACACTCATCGAATGACAATTGCGTTTGGCCAAGTAGGAAGTAACGGGCATATTATATTACTATTATTATTAGCTAATACTCTATTTAATCAGTTGAAACACTCATTTAATTAATATTATTATTAGTTTGGAATGTCAGACTAATTTATGAATTCGAGTGTAATCGCGTCCTCGTAAAACAGTTGGCAGTCTCTATCTGTTGGCATTCGGTATGAGGTTTTCTTTTTTTTTAAATGCAGAGGTACAAAAACCCTTTTCTTCCTTATTCTAAAACACAACAGATATATAAGCTCAGTGTGAAAGGTTTGAGAAAAAAGACACGATGATAAATATAAGATTATTTGAAAGCGAGAAACCCCAACGTTTTTAAGGATTTTCTGTCGCTCACTTCATTCAGGGAGTGATGTACAATGCCAAAATTAAACTAATTGTTATTACCACTTTAATTAATCCCAACAATACTTATACTAATCCAAATCCACCCAAATTGGGAGTCAATTATACTATTTTCTAAGGTGTCGTATGGGCTAGAAAAGCATTCAGAAACCGCAAGTGTGATCTGATCACAGAAAAAATCTCTCCACCATACCACTCAATAAAGACTGCGCATTGTTTTATTGTACTCGCTTTCACCACCGCACACCACTTATATTTTACATGCACTAATAATGCAGTTCATAACTATCGGAGTTTTTAGTTCTCAGCAGGTGGCTGCTGCTGAGTGGAGATATAAGGTGTTTGGTTGCAGAAACACCTAATAAATCGTAATAATAATTTAGGTGCGCTGTGAAGAAAAAACTAATTAGTTGTTTTATATCAAGGCATTAATGAGCATAGTAGGAGCAATTACAAGCACAATACCTGTCTCCCTTATCAGATGTAATGGAGGTGAGCAAAGAACAAGAGGAGTTCGTTCGTATGTGTGTGCGCGAGAGCTTGGTAAATTATAAGCTAATTTGCACGAGTGTAAACTCACGGCAGAAAGACGCGAGACGCGATAGCCAAGGCGCTCTCATAATTTTCGCATCATCGACTTAAAAAGCCATAAATTCACAAACAAGCAATTTAATATTTTAATCCTCATTCCTAACATTCCAAATTAGCCGTTCAGGTTACACCTACTCCGCGAGTGAGTGAGCTCACTTGGGTTTAAGTATTATGCGCGATGATGCTGTTCTCGATCGCTGCACCCTGTGTCCGCGTCCGTCCGTACTTAACTAAACATCGTAATTGGGGTGACAGCTTCCTTATACTTGTCAAAAAGTTATTTATTGTGCGAGATTTGAGATTATATCAACTCTGCTGGCTGAAGCAGGGAGCAAAGCAGGATTTCTGGGTTAATCAGCGGCATATAGTAGGTAGGTGAACATCAAATGAGAAAATGATTTACTGTGACCTATCGATTTAATAAGATTGCTGTATTGTCTCTCTGTCAGGATTACACACACGACACAAAACAGGATATTATTATTATTTGGCTTGACTACAAAATCAGAGTTCATAAAGTGGCAGATGTTATTAAGATATATACTCTAACTATTGCAATAAGGAACTGACGCTCTCTTAAAATAAAAGTATGTCTTATAGGTCTAATTACTATATTACATCCTGAGCTGCATGCTTCATGGTTAAATTGTTGTTGGTATATAAGTTGGTTCGTGTTACGTCAATTCAGGATATTATTATTTAATTAATTAATAATAATATGATCTGGTTGCGCTTATTTTTGCCACTTTAATAATGCTTACCTGACTTTAAGTAGACCCATAGCTGTCTCGAATTTGTCCATGTAGTCCTTTCTGAGTGCTCTGAGTTCCACGGCCCGTCGCTCCTTCAGATGTTTCACAAGCTGTTCCTCAACACCAAGTTGTTTTTGCAAGGCATACAACTTGCTCTCCAGTCGTTTCTTTACCAGCTCCAAGTTTCTTGCCTCCCTCTCCAAATGCTGACATTTTGAAAGGAGGACATCAACCTCGGCATGTTTTGAGGTCATTTTTTTCATTCTCTCCCCACACCAAACTTTCTCTTTACGGATTTAGAGTTGAACCCTGGATCCCCTATACAAGGGGAGGGTCCAGCTCAATCCTTTTATTGATCCATGTTGGCAGTCCTATTATAAATATATCATTTCAAAACCAACCACACTTTAATTAAAACATGCGCTTACTTACAGAAGAATATTCTTTTCAATAAGAGCCAAGTCCTAGACTCTTCTTCTTCTATGCTTACCAATTGAGTTCCACGAAACTCTGGACGTCAAACACGTTCATACGAGGCACTTGGACAGCCAAGCTCTAAAGTTACACTATCATTTAGAGTTTCGTTCGTTCGAAAGGAGGAAATCAATTAAAGATGAGAAATTCTTTAGGAAATAGGAGATGAGTCTGGATGAATCTACGCTACCATACATGCAATTAAGGGAGCAGTGGCGATTAATTGAAAAGAGTAGTAAACCCCGATCACAAGACTTGCATGAAAATAAGAAAGTGCGGTATGTGACACACTATGCAACTGACTGACCAAAAGCAGAGAAGACCGTGTGCGTCTCGAGTCAACCTTGTTTTCGGGATTTTGTATGTCTCTCTCTCTCTCTCTCTCTCTCTCTCTCTTACTTCCGTGGTAGTTCCGTATGCGAATCATATCGTGTGTACTTTGTGTAAGTACGAATGTATCTAAAAACCGAAATATAAATACTTTTCACTATATCTTTATCTCCCTTAATGTACCAATTGTATAGGGAACTATGCCAATTTCTAATTTTAAACTTCTACTATCTATCCACTCACACACACACACCAATAATATAAGTATACTTCCCATAATGATAGCCACTGACTACACTTGCTTTTAGTAGTTGGTTGTCGTAACGATACACATTTAGGTAAGTAAAATGCGTGAGTGTTTTAGGGTGTTCATTTCCCATCACATATGGATTACACGGCTTAAGAAACTGGAGACATTTCATGGATTCATGATTGCTCTCATGTGACAACAAGACAAACGTTCCCGTGCGTCACCAAAATGCATGTTTTTCTTTTGTGTGCGAGCTACACATTTTTTTCTCCCCGGAGGATACACATGTTTCGAAACACTCTGAAACGGAAAGCAATTAATACCTTGTTGATTGCGTAGTTTGTCTTTCCAACTTTTCAAGTTGACTTGTCAGCAGCGTGACGACACGTCTTACGAGAATGAGAAGGTGCATAATACATGTAACTTGGATGGAGCTCCCGAAAGTGTGTCTTTCTTCCTTGTACACTGCAATTGTTGGCGAGAATGTGACATTTTGAAGAATTCGAGAATCTAAAGATAACAAAAAAGTTGGTGGAGATATTGCGCTTCCAAAGGTTCAAGAAACTCCAAAGTCATTAAGTATGTCAAAGTCTTTTTTATATGATGTCCCACCACCAACTCTGCAAGGTAACGTAATCCAGAGAGTACCGCAAAAATACCATTATCACTTTTTTCAGGATTAGAAATCCCACTTCCGTAGTGATTCTAAAAGGCAGCAGCAAAAAAAGCTCCTGCTCTTGGTGAATGGAATGCGTTGGCTTCATTTAATGAATCGTTAGGTAGATGGAATGAAATTAGTTTACAGTGAAAACACGCACCTCTCCATATTCAATACTCTATTGTTTGATAGTAAGCATGTATGACAGAATACAAAATGCGAGATATTGCCTTAGCCATTACTTTTTTTTCTTTGTCAATGGCCTCCTCATCATCATGATACAGTCATCAATGTCGGGGCTTGGAAAAGTTTAGGGGACTAATGAAATGGAAAATTGGTGCAACTTATTGACATGACAATTTTAAATCGCAGCAAAGCGTTGTGCGTATCGTGCTTAAAAAACTCCATTCAACTACTAAAAAGGTTTTTCTTTCAAACATTCATTTCTAATACGTGACGTGTGATGTATGTGTAGTAGGCGAAACGTTAAAGCAAGGTAGGCAGTGATCTCTGTGTTGGGCCGGCAACACTACAACAACCTGCTCACCTGGTGCACTTCGAACAACACGCACTTACTTTCTCATTTCATAGTTGATCCTTTGTTGGCGTGCGAAGCTCTGCAGCAGCAGCAGCAGGAAATCTCCATCCAACCAAGGACAGCTATTAATTAAACCGGCTCTTTTTCTAATGAACCCATTTTGATTACTGATATTATTTGCACAAGGCAATGTGGTAGGGCCGCTTTTCCCGTGTAATTTTATCAGATAATATGCATATTCATGGTTAATTTTATTTGGTGGCTAGTTTGCTGCACCACCGTATATTTATCACCAGATTTTCTGCGTAAAAATCCCATTACTTAACCTGTGATTTTATAGGCATTTCATTCACCAGGAGAAATATTTGAAATAAAAGGGACATTTTTGTTTTGTAAATGATTGTAGTGATTTTCCCACATTGATGCGACGACGACGATGATTTTCCTGTTTATCGTCATGTAGTAGACTTGGACGGAGGGTTTACTCGCAAAATAAATAAAAAAAGCAGACTAGAATTTTTTGCTATTTTAGCGCTGCCCCCCATTAAAATCAAAAGATGTTTCACTTTCTTTACATTTTTGTAAATGCAAATTTGTGGGACGCAATTTGAAGGATGAATGAAATGACGTGTGGTCGAGATAACCTCTACAATCAGATAAGGTGTGAAGAATGCAGCCTAGTTTGGCAGGAGCAACAAAGTTTCCGTGTTTATTAAATTTTTATTTGCAACATGTTCTACAATGTTTTTTTTCTAAATGAAACAACAACAACGGAATGAAGTCTTTGTGTATGTTTAAAAACTGTTTACAAAAGATCATTCACTATCTATGCTTTGCTAGGTTCAATTTCTTTTTTTGTCAATCACTTTTGTAGTTCAACTCAACTCCTCGTTTGTGACTCGGGACCATCATCATCAAAATACTTATTCCTGCTGAGAAAGTGCAAGTCTATAAGGTTTATGGCTGATGATGTTATGACGATGTTGTTTACTTTCCTTGCTTCGTTTCGAATTAGTAAGAATGCAACTGCTGCTGACTGCATTCCAGCCAAATTTACTCCATTTAAATTCCAAAACTCTTGTTTCATCACGATCCATCCCCCCACAAACAAAAAGTTTATCTCCTTGTGTCAGTACCACCAAACAGTGTAAAAGTTAAATACTCCAAAAAGAATCTTGCACTTGGGTACGAACCTCTTAAACAAACATCATGATGAACGTTTTCCTGGTGTCAAACATTTCAAGATTCTCAATGATTACGTGTGATTTTAAACAAAGATCATCGTCAAGCTTCATTAATGGGGTTGCTACTCAATCCTTATAGCTACATGTTGTGATATGCAGCTCCGTCCCATTCCTCTTGTCTTGTTCGCAGTAAGCTAAATTCCACTTAAATCAGCATTTTTATATTCATCATGTTTTATGAGCCCTGTAAAAATTTTCATTATTTGAACAACACCCTCAAGTTTACGTTGGCAAGAAAGAACGTTCCGATTTACTCAATAGTTTTTTCACAGGCCAGACCAGTTCTTCTTTTTTTTGCAGATGGGATTTAAATATGCAGGGAGCATTATTAAATTGGCTGGGGTAAATAAGCAGAATATTAGGATCCCGATTAAACAATGCTCGTCGCTGCTGTGTTTCACGGTCTCTCCGCCTGATTTCACCCGAACCCCCTATTATCCCAATTGAACAGGACTGGTGAACCCGACCTAAAACGTATTTTACACAGACTGGAAATGAATGAAGTCTTTAAAGAAACTCTTGCCCGTGAATCCTCATTAGCATGCATGGTCTGCAACTATTAGTGCAAACAATGCTACCATACGGTAGGTAGTGCTGGCTGGCGAGGTGGTAGGTAGGTGGTATAGAAGAGACACCACTTTTTTATTCCGAAGGTGAGTCCTAGTCCTAACTAAAACCTCACGACGCGACATGATACGGTAAACATTATCTTCGCTAGAGGCATTCGGAAGCTTTTTCTTCTCCTTTAAAAACGATTCTATCAGCAACTCATACGTTTACACATTCCTTTCCCCTTTGTTTACTGGCCATCTTATAAGAAGTTTAAGTTTATAAAAAAATGTAATGTAACCTTGTACATCTCATCCTCTCCTCGACTGATTATTCCAGTTCTAAATTCAATGCATGATATTTTTTTTCGTGCCTGGTCCATAGGGTAAAAAAGAAGCAAAGCATCCACTCCGACACCTTTTTTATGACTATTGTTCAAATTACAGCTTCCCATTTTATTTTATCACTCCACGTCAATATTATATATAGGTATATATATAACCTATAGTAGGGGTAGGAGGATCTATTTGTGGACCGATGTAAACATTCTGCTGGGCAGCTATTTCTTGCCTTGTTGGATGGAGCTAAGCTAATCTATTAAATATGTTTGTAAGGAGATACGCCAGACGTGCTTTCCTCCCATTCCGTCCTTTCCAAGGTACCTCATACATCGGTGATGTGATCCTTCTTTATGTCTTTCCCCTTGTTACTTCCTTTATTCTCAATTACAACGTGTAAATCCTACTTTTACAAAAAGTCCACTGCTCCATGGAGCAGGTTCAATTCATCCTTTGTTCACTACTACTCACTACATACTACTCACTGACACATAATACGTATATGTGGTGTCGGACTCGGACCTCTGGCAGGCTGCACACATGACATAAAGTGGTGTGGAGCAGGAGGAAGTGGGGAATCTTGTCTGGGAATGTGGTGTTGAGATCCCTGTAAAAAAAATTTTTACGTTCCTTTCATCGGAAGTTGGAGTGAAAAAATGGGGAACATTTTTATACCCCACTGACTACTTTTTTTTCTTCTTCTTTTTCTTTCTTGATTTTGATCCTGCTGCAGTGTACCAAACTGGGAATGCTAACAATGGAGTTAAGGAGCTGTGAGAAAAAAAAACATGCCTTTGCGTCCTGCCCGGCACCAGTTCTACCCTCTGGCAAAAGTCTCTCTCTCTCTCTCTCTCTCTCTCCTTGTAAACTCCTTTTATGTATTGCCACCGGCTACAGTAAATATGGATATTGAGATTGAAAAACAGAAATGCCATGTCTTGAAGTACCTCACCTCACCTTCGTTCCTCACGAAAAACCACGGAAGAGTGGTGGAGAGGTAGCATCATCATGTGAGGATAATACACTTAAGAGAAGAAAATCCTACGAAATTATGGTGGTGGTGGTGTGTGTGGTGAGAAAGTGTCTTCCAGAACGAGGAAGACGAGACCACAATTTTTAGATTTAATTTTGAACTGCTTTTTCATACGTAATCAAAAAAGAAAAGGGATGATCGTCGTGAGTAAAATGGGAAGTGATGCAGTTTGTTCGTTCGTGTTGTCATTCCAATTCCAACTCAACAAGGTTAGAAGGGAGGAGGAGGAAAAATTGTGATATGCATTTTGTACAAAAAAGAGAATTGAAGTTCCTTTCATACGGATTTACCTCATGACGTAGTATATTATTCTCTTGACTCATATTAGGACTTTGATTCTTCTGCAAACAAGAAAAACACTTTAAATTTCTTGGTCGGAGAGCTCCATTTTTGGGTTGTTGACAAAATGTCTGTAGGCGGAGGGACGCGCTTTTTGGAATAAACTCTTCTAATTAATAATTCATAAGGAACCAAGGGGAAAAAATCACAAGGAAATTTGGGATTTTAGGGCGATTAATCTAGGAGCTGTTTTTATGACCCATCCATAGACACCGCGCGCTGCATTTTTTTTACACACAAGTCGAATTAGAACTACATCGTGTAACTGCCAAAAATTGAAGGTGTATCGACATTTTTGTGGTAATGTGGACCATTAAAGTGTCACAATGCCGGACTAGAAACGTCACTTTTACACCAACAGTTTTGGTTTTTCTCTCCCAAGATCACCTACCTCCAAAGGTATTTTATTTTTCTTCAAGAAAAGCCCTTCCGCTCCCTTGCATAGAGCATTCCCAAACAAAGAATGTGTAATTATACATCGTATCATCGTATATATATTCAATATTCAAAGCCAACGAGAGAGATATTTAAAAAACTGACTCTGAAGGTCCCTTCTTGCATGCTCACTATATAACAACAGCCAACAACCCTTCTTTCTACTTGTGTGAGGTTTTATTCAACTCTATTTTTTTTCCTCCATTCCATAAACCCAGCCATTCTTTATGTTTTACTCCATCCTATCTCCACTTTTATTTGTCTTTTTGTCATTCATCATGGTTAGAGACGAGATAAGAAGAAGAACACTGATTCTTTCTTCCGAGCTACAACGCGTCGGGTCAAAGTAAAGGAGGAAAGGAGCCTTATATTTTCCTTGTTTCCACATATTTTCTTCTTTCAGGTTTTTACATAATGCAGCGAGAGTCGTCGACGCATCCATTGAAGAAAAAAAAAACTTTCTTGGGAGGGTTGGCCAATCTTTATGAACGAAACGAAAAAGAATATCAGGGAGAACGAGAACGTCAAGAAGTGAGAGTAAAGGTGCTACAATGATGGCCCGCAAGAAATAACTTTTATATTTTTTCATTTTTCACAAGATCCAGAGAGGAATCCCAAACTAAACTGGTTATATTATAGGAGGATGGATGTGCATCGACTAGCAAGTGGGGTTTGCTTGCATGATGTTCTCTCAAGAAGTCGTGCAGTTGTAGCGTATGTGTGCGTTAGGCCCTGTGTAGTTTTTGGTCTGTAAGTGTACTACCTTGTTACACAAACTATTATTTTTTTTTATTTCTGATGTTGAGGAACAATCCGTTTGTCTGTCTGTCCATGAAAATGCTGTAAAAAACAAGTTTATATATTTTACAAATTCTAGTTTCGCCAATTTGTCCCCAAACTCGCAATTCGCATTGGGCTAACTCAGCTCGCTCGTGATATAGTTTTCTTGAAAAGGAATCATACTCATGTTTTGCAATGCCATTGGTTATATCGCTGCGTGGACCTTCTTGAAGACGGTGGAGTAGTATAGGTATTATTATTATTATTATGCTTTTTAGGTACATCCGCGAAAGGGATACATGCATCCATTTTGTCCATTGTTTGTTACATCGGAGTGGAAGACACCCGGAGCAGTAACCATGCATTATACATCATCATGTTCATAATGATCATTATACAGCTGCCCATCCAGTCCGTAACTTCTGTTCCTTTTTTTCCTCCACTACTCACTTTTCACTTCAGAGATTCTTTTAGCTGATGATGCCTGCTGTTCTCCGGCCGCCTTGGATGGGGCACTGCACACATACCTTCAAGCTTTCGACTTCATCTGGGAAGATGAATGGTAGACAAAGACAAGCAAGAAGAAAAAAACCAAGTAAACATGTAAGCATATGTCCGATAGAAGCTTCATCTAAAAAAAATCTACCTATATATATATATATTGTACAATAAAAAGACTGAAAAAAATAAGCTTCAGCAGAAGGATAGCTTAGTGCACATTTGTCTTGATGAAGTCCCTGTTGCGAGAATGGCTATCTGTGTATTATTTTCGTCGAGGTGGAAGTGGATATCCTCTGACAAGAACAAGAGGTCTTGTAGGTTACAAGTTACTGCAGCAGCTATTAAAGCACAAGATGTGAAGATTTTTTTTTTTTCGTTTTTTATATAGATCCCTCATTTCATTCTCCTCTCTTTTTTCATTTTTGTGCCAACTGCCTACTACCAGTTTTGTATATAAGAAAAATGCATTCACGTCCATCCTCCTCTCTGCGCCTCTCTTCATCAAAATCACATACCTTAAAAGCATTTTTTTATTCGACGACAGCCGGCGTTTTCATAACGCTTCTTGTCGTCACGTTTCAATGGTTTCTTTTGCATAGCTTTTTTTTCTGCCAGCCGAGTCAGTGGATGATGATCACACGGTGAAATATCTTTATACCGCTGGTAGTGCGACGGAGGTGGTGATGCTCTTTTTGAGTGTTGTTCACGACGATGATGATGATGATGATGTGGGGATGGTGATGATGACGAAGTTTGACAGGGACAACGAATATGCCCATGTTGTATTCACATCTCTCGTCGTCATCATCGTCATCATCATCATCATATACTCCACTTCTTTGTGGCTCTGCTCTGCCTTTGTATCATTACCTTGCACTCATTACCACACTGTCGCTTTACTCTTCATTACCAACCACCAGCCTCATCCCTAATTGTCCTTTTCATCAGGTTGCCAAGAAAAGGACTGCGGAATGAAGGCAAGAGTGTGATGTGATGGAGCAATAAGCAATCATAATAGCTCACGGAATTTCTATTGTGACGGCTACATGCTTTTCCATTGATTTTCCAATCATTCTCTCTCTCTCTCTCTCTCTTTAATCGTAAATCGTACACAAATGTGTACAAGACAAAAAAAATATATAAAAAAAATACGGACGGCCTGGGCTCACAGGCAGGCGTTTGAATCAAAACCACTTGTCTCTTCTCCCTTTCGATATTTTTACTTGATAATCGAAAGTTATGGTGTTAGCGTAAGTCACCCCAACAACCAACCATCACTAACTAAACCTGCCGTAGGTAGAGTGCGATGCGGTCAGCAGTAGTCGTAGTCGAGTCGTAGATCGTTCGTAGTGGTCTATGAAGTATCATATTTATTTTGAACAGGTCAAATGATTAACCCAGACCCAGGTAACACACTACTGTCAATGGAATCGAAAATCTTGTACAGATTATTATAATATATTGCTTTGATTCACCAGCAGAGTTAGTTGTCTATATAGTACTCTCCCCTCATCATGGGATATGATAGGATGATAATAATATGAGTTGTTGTATGAAAAAAAGCCTGATTTTTTTTATTGTGACTCTTTTTGTTCCTTTCGCGTTCGCGTTCTAGCGATATATTTGTATCTGCTTGCTGAACACCATCATCATATCATCGTCGTCGTCCAATCTTTTGAGCATTCTCTGCAGAGTTACTATATTAGTGGCTAAATGCACACGCTGTGCGCTTGGTACGCTGCATCATGCATGCACCATGCGTTGTCGTCGTCCGTCGCTCAACTGCAAGGTCTGTTTTTCTCCTCATGTTTTGTTGTTGTTATATTATAACAACTATACTACTACATGTGCTTCTTCTTCTTCTTCTTCTTGATATATTATTAAACCTCTTTCGTGAACATACATTATTCATTTCATACTACGCTAGGCATTATTTTAGATCAAACTTTTTAATCAAAGGATAAACTCCTTGTGATGATAAACTAGTATAGCTAGCCTCTGCCTCTGTGAGAGCCCATGATCGCAGTCAATATTACCTACAGATTACATGAGGTTGGGCAAAGCAAAACAGCTTTTTCCTTCCTTCTTTCTTCGTCATTCCTTCAGCATTGCGAGCGAGAGGAAGAAGACGAAGACGAAGAAGTAGAAGGGGTAAAAAAAAGCTAAATAAATCTGGTCTTGCTGCTATGCTGCTCTGCTGTGGCACTCACAAGAAGACAGGAATTAAAGAAAGAGTTGGTTGATTACAACAATTTGACTTGAGTTCAATAAAAAAGAAGAAAAAATTGAGGAGGAAGCAAGAGGAGTGCACAGAGAGAGAGAGAGAGAGAGAGAGAGAGGGGAAGGAGAATTAAACGTAAATATACGTACATGGTCGTTTTACTATTATTTGTTGATCATTAGCTCAAGCGATTTTTAGTTAGATTTAAAATCCCATTTGTGTGCTGCTACACACAACTTGAGTTTTTTTCTCTTGCTCTCATAACACAGTGATACACTTGTTTCCTGTGTTTGATTATCGAGTTTCACTTCACTCGTACATTTAGAGAAGAGAAGAAAAAAAGAGTTTCTTTGATATAATAATAATATGCTCATTCAATCCGTCGTCGGAAGTTAGTGGTCAGTCATCATCATATCGTCAGGTGGTGGTGGACTCCTTTCTTTCCTACGCATTTAAGTAAGTATATTGACAAGGATCACCTCTAGAATTTCGCGTGGACGCCTTGTTAACATCGGTATCAATTACAGGGTTGAGCACTGTCATTGTACATTTTGAAGCCCATCAGTCACCTCACCTCACCTCCACACACATACTTAAATGCTCTTTTTGTAAGTTAGCGAGAATCGGGGTTTTTTTTTGACGTTTCGCTGTCACACTCCAAATGTCACATGCATATTTTCCCCATTAATTGATCAGAGAGCTGTGCTGTGCTTTGAGGTAGAAAAAAAGCATTCTTCCTTACTTGGGACAAATTACCATCGCCCCTTCCATGAAAGGAATAATAAGGTGTAGAGCATCCCATTTGGGGCACATAAAAGCTCCTCTCACACCACACTCTTCTGACTGACTCTACCTGCTGCTGCTGTCCGACGCTCTCGTTAACAGTTTTGTTGGGAACCCCTTTTCAATTTAATAATATAATAATACATATCTTGTTTCTCCCCTGAAACAGATTCTCCTCTGCACTCCTCCGTCTCCGTCCTTGTGCTTACTTACAATCAAAATACACGTACAAAACTCACTCTCTTCATCGTCGTCAGTCAGAGAGAGAGAGAGAGAGAGAGAGAGAAAGAGAGAAGTTTAAAATGCATTTCGCATTTCACACTCATATAAAATGCAACGGATTGGTCCCATTCCCAAGTCCTGTGGTGAACATTTTGTTCATTTGAGAGCAACCTGAAGCACCAGCTTTTTGAAGATGTCATGATTTTGAAGCAGGAGAGCTTTTGAGCTGGAGAGAGAGAGAGAGAGAGAGAGAGAGAGTACGGAAAGTAATAATAAGAAAGAAGAAAAAAAGCGTGGTTAGGATTACAAAACCGGGGAAGCTTCTTCCCTTTTTGACTGTTTGGACTGGCTGTATAGTCAAAACGAAAAATACTGTGCAGCAAGCAGATGTATATTAACGTCATTTACAGCAATGCGAGCATATATAAGAAGAAAACAGAGTCTCTGGCAGGACGGAGGAGAGAGCGTTGTTGGATAAAACTAAACTAAAAGGCGTTATGCATATATCTCTCTCTCTCTACCGATGCATATACCTAAGTAAGACTGGTGGTATGTGTAGTAAGTAGTAGTAGCATTACATTTTATTCCTTCTTACTACAACACACAACCACTACTTACGACAACATTACCATTTAGCCTCGTCGTCAAAAAAGACCTTTATATTATTATTTTTTCCTCAGCAGTCTCAGGTAGTCATGGAACGGATTGCTTGCTTGGGCTGCTCATGCTGATAGTAAAAACTAACGTAAAAATTTTTTAGGCTCAGGCTCTTTCTTTTGGTGTGCTGCTGCTCCCATCATCTATTTCCATTTCGTGTGTGACTGCTGGCTTGCGGAGACCGACCGACTGTGTGATGGTGCGTGGTGTGTGATTGTTTAACAAAAAATAATAAAATAATTCTCCTGCAAGCCCCATCGTTGTTGTCCAAACAAGCAAATAGGTGATATGAGTGATTTACCCGCACAATAGTAAGAAGTATAGTATATATAACTCTTTTCCCCAATTGTAGTTCCCTATCGTGTCGTGATGATGTGTGGCTGTGAATTAATCTCAATTTGAAATTTCCTTTTTGAAACAACACACAACAAAGCCCGAGAGAACTGTTAGTTGGCCAACCTAGAAAAAATTGTGTGTGTGTGAAAAACTACGGAAGGAAAACAACATTAGATAACATAACTGATAACTGATCTCCTTATTCTCTTGGGTTTTTTTTCTCCCATATTTATCGCATTCCTTTGGGTTCATGTCAACAACGACGAGTGGATGTGGATTATAGCAGAGGCTGGCATGGATTTTTTTTTTGCGGATTTCGACAAAAAGGAGAAGCTCTCATGGTCAGCAGCAGCAGCGCCGCAGCATACTAACCCTTAGCGTTTGGGAAGATGATGATGCATTTCATCATACCGTCAGCGGTTCCACACTGGCTAAAGTTGAACGGACGCTACTGTAGTCGGAGCAATAATACAAACCTGACTAATGACAACCCGGCCGTGTAGTAGTTACGTGAACACTAATCATAATGAAATCCTCCCAATCACGCACTCTAATTTAGCAAGAGAGGAAAAGTGCAGAAAAATGACAACAAAAAATAATAATATAATAATATTGAGTGTGTGTGTGTGTGCGGTTGAACGTGCTTGCTTGCCCACTCTTCTGATATGATGTTCTTGTTGTTGGTGATGATGATGCTCCTATAAAAGGTGCATTACATTACATGCTCGGTGAAACTGAACTATCATCACTTTGAACCATCTCCTGCCTTGCCTGCGTCAAGCAGTAGTACTGCAGTAGTAAATGCAACAACAAAACAACCACATGCACCTGTGAATATCTATCTCTCTATCTAACTGCCAATGTCCCTTTGATATTGAAACTATCTGGCTATGTGGCCGCGACTGACTATAACTAACTAAACTAAGGTGAAGTAGTGGAAGTGGACACACGAGGCGAAGAAAAAGGCAAAAGTAGTAAAAATTCATCGGTCACCTCTCATTCAATAGCTGTGGCTCTAGCCCTTAGCATTCACACTGGGCCCACGGCTTCTGTTCTCTCTCTGTTATAATAATATAATATGCATACCTAATATACTACTACTCGGCTTTTGGGCTATGATAAATTTTGTGTGCATTATTAAACGTTGAGCCATATATTGTATTGACACAATTTTACGTGGTTTGGCACCAAACACACACATCAACTCACATCAGCAGAGCGAGCGAGCGAGAGGCTCTCTACTATATATCGATCAATAATATCCTTTTAGCGACAGCGACTAACAAAGTACAATCCCCATTTGGGACGGAGAGCAAGAGGATATTATATATTATAATGTGTTTGACGAGCGAATAAAAATGGGGATAATATGATAGTGTTTCGTTGTTTATCCTCTTTCTTTCGTGTAACCACTTGGACTACTAGAAAAAATAATAATAAGTGAAGCGCACAGTTATTGTCTCCAGAGAGATAGAGAGAGAGAGTGCATGTGGAGTAAAAAGAGCCTTCGGCAACCTTGAAACTTGGGAGTTTCCTTTTTTCATCCTCAGACAGAAGAGACACGGGGTTTTGCTGTGTGTGTTGTTTTTGGGTTTGCAGAGAGAGACTTGAAGGGAGTGAATGTTCATCAACGAATTGAAGGAAAAGTGACGTGTGAGTTTGGGAGTCACAACGGTTGGAGTCTGCTGGAGGATATACAATCTTTATAATTAATGAGGCTGTGGTGGAGGTGGTGGTGGTGTGCCACGTTGGAACATATTGGTGGAATCCCTCTCAGAGAGTGATACTTTCCTTCCGGGAAACTCGACTCCTTTCCTTGAAAGGGGGCATCGCATCATCACCGAGTCAGGCTATATAACAGCAGCAGCCCAGCCAGCCATAGCGTTCCTTTCCTGTCTTTTCTCTCTCTCTATTCTTTCTCAGAGCGAGTGCTTTTTTTTTTATCGGCCACGTTTTTTTCAAGAACAAAATTGTGTTTATTGTCTAGTTGTATCTATAGCCTCCTGTGCGAAACCCATTTTTTTTCTTGATTGACAAAAATAATGACGTGTATTTAGTTCTTCGCGAGAAGAAGGTGAATTACTTAGCAGCACACTATTGATTGACTGACTGACACACATTAAGAGTGTGTTGAAAGCTTAAAAGGTGTGCCCATTTAGCTCACTAATAATGCCAGCGCATCACACGGGAAAAATGCAATAATAAAGTAATAAAAATCGTGCGTGTAACTTGTTGTGTGCCTTTTTGCGGAAAAAGGAAACATTTGAGAAGAAGAATCACCTTCCAAATTTAATATACATTTCCACTTCATCCTCAAATCCTCAGGATCCTTTTTCGGATGCTAGCCCAGCTCCCAATATGGAATAACCTTTGTCTAATCTGATTGTATCAGGTGAGTGAAGAAAAAAAATACGGGAAAACTGCATTATTATTAGTATTATTATTATTATTAGCTGTATAATCCTGTGCGTATATCGTTTTTTATTATTCAGTTGTTGTCAGTAGCTTAACATAAACAAGTCTTCCTACTTTTTTATCATTAATTGCCTCCACAACTCCCCGAGATAAAAAGAAAATGCAAAATAGAATGGGATTTTTAGGGAGCAGCAGCACGTTGCGTTTGAGGTTATAATATGGGAATACCATCTTCACACATTGGTTTTACGACTGGCTCACACCCCGAAAGGAATTTTCGTTTGGAAATGAGAGAGAGAGAGAGAGAAAGAAAGAAAGAAGAAAAAAAAATGTGTGGGAATGGGAAAGAAATTAAGATATTAACATTTTTTCGTACATTTTCGCTATACGCACGCAGCACACATAGTCAACCAACTTATATATCCTATTTAACTGTTATCTTAGTCTTAGGGCGTATTATTTTGTCCATTATAAACTAGTCACTTGACGGGTTACATGTATGTTAATGATGCAGTTGCACTGTGGGATGATTGCGTTTGCACACAACACAACAATGATGAGTAAAGTGAGAATATTTTTTTTTCTTTGGCAGCAGGGAATTAGTCAATCTTATATGCTAAATGAGATGGTATTTCTCCTCTCTCTCTCTCTGGGCTGGTGGAGTAGGGGACAATCAGTAAACAAAACAAAAAAAACTGCATCTCCTCGCTCATTTGCATAGAAATATTGCATTGTCATATATGGCACCTCCGTCCCTCTTTCCAATTACATGGTGTAAGCATGTAGTTAACTACTACTCCTCTCGTAGTTGGTAGTTTGCGACTTGATGGACGATCTAGTGATGATGATGATGCCTGTGTCTGTGACGCGGCGATGCGATGTTGTTGATGTTGTGATGTTGATCTAAGACATTTACAGCTTCATTATCTAAGAAGCAAAATAGATTTTCTCATCAAAAGTCTATATTTCTCATCATCATCACCACCGTGTCACATGCAAATTTCGTTGAGCAATAGGTGCTAGCGCTGCCCGTGATCGTCGTCGCCGCGAAGCGTCGCGTCGTCGTTGCATGGCATGTTTAGTCACAATATATATATATATGTGACTATGAGTCCTCCTCTCCTTCGTCATTTCCTCCCTGGTGATGAAGATGAAGAGAGTTTGTCGACATTATCTATCGTTTTTTTAACGCTGAGCCGTATTACCTATTATTTTATAGCTGATAAAAAGACAAACATGATCATTTAGCTTTGTTTGAGTAAAGGGTATAAATCCATAAAAAGTATCTGTGGAGAGTGTAAAAGCTCAATCATAAAGAAAGTTATTGTTATTGCGATGAGGATGATGAGTAGTTTTGTGTTCGTGTGAGGACGGTCGAGTGCTGCTTCTCCCTAATAATCACGTACAAATAATGCGATCATCGCCACCACGAACAAAGAGCTCAAGTCAAAGCATTATTATCTGATCGAAACTTAACATTTTAATCGCATAATTACCCGTAACGCAACGCCGTTGCCGTTGTTCGCGACGATGACTTATAGAGAAACTTATGTGAAGTGGAATAATAATCACACACAAGTGCATTTTATATGCATTTCACAAGATGGTTGACATTGTTGACATTTTGCACTTTGATTCTGATTTATGAAATGATAGAGTGGAGTGGACGGCGCATTATTACCTATGTACTCTTGCACATTTTCTTCGTTTTTTTGCTGGGGTAGTAATCAAGAGAAGAAAAGTGACCAAGAGTCATCAGCAGCATAGCAGTCCTTTGAACCCCACACTCACTTCACACACATATATTCAAAAAACAATTGACAATGTCATTTTTGCGTGAAGAGAACGAATGTTACTATTAATGTTTAAAGTTTTAAGTGTTTATGCAAGAAAATCCACTATCGGACGACGACGAACAAGAAATGTGTATTCATATCATTGTATTTTCTTGGCAAAAGGCGTGATAATTTTGTAACAAGTTTTTAGCTGGATACGGTAGTAATTACGGTTAGCGTAGTTAAGGAAAGGGTAAATGGCCACACACACAGTCGTAGTGGGGCATGCGATGTCTTGTCTTGCGATAAACTCAAGAGGTACGTATATTCATCATTATCTTGATACATCATCATCATCATCATCGTGTGTACCATATAATGGCGTAAAATAGTAAAACAGGATGTTGTGATTTAAAGTCATTCGGGGGTGACCGTCAATGGAAGCGTGCCAGCCAGATTGTAGGAGAGCAAACATGCTTTATATTTATATGCTTTGCATTGCAGCCATTCATGATGGTGTACTTCTTGTGGTATACGGTTTCTCTAACGATGTCTGATGAGATACGTACTTACTATGTAGTCTTCCATATTATACCGCTTAGCCAGAATCTTAATCTTGTGCAATCTGATGACGAGTGAACGAGTGTGTGTATGTGTGTGTGTGTAACGTTTTCTCAATCCATGTCTAGTTTTTCTCTATCTCCACGAGTAATTATAAAAGTATTAAGGATACAGTTTAAGACGTGTAGTAAAAAAGAAAATGATGAGGAAGCTCTTGATGGTTGTTGTCAAGATTTTAATGAGATTATATTGAGGCACAGGGAAAGTAAAAAAGTGTGCCAGAGGAAGTATGGTCTTTTTCTCTCTCTCTCTCTCTCTCTCTCTCTCTCTCTCGACAAAATGCACCTAGTCTTTCACAATGAAAAACTGGATCTGCCAACTTGTGTAAAATGGTAGTAGAGACTATTAGGCGGACGACTATACGTGGAGTAATTAACCATTACATGGAGTTGACTTCTTGCACAGCCACCTCATTTGTCTCCTTGGGAGTGCAGTTATGCTTCATTTTGATGCTTCGTCATTATCATCATGTGTGTTTCATTAGCTTATCGGGCTTGGATATCTGCACATGTGGGGGTCTTTTTTTGCATAATGCAAAAATCCCAGTTGCCATGTTGCATATGTTTGTTTGTGTTTCCGTGGTTGCTGATTGTTTGGTTGGAAACTATATAGAAGATAGGAAATCTTTATAATTAATGATGCAATCTATGAAGGATGTAATTATAGATTATGTGTTGATACTTGTGAATCATTAATTATCAGAAAGCCAGAGATTGGTAGCTTGAGATTTTAAGCTACCAGCTTTAGCTTAAAGCTACATTCACCGAAAACCAAGCTACCAGCTTTAGCTTAAAGCT
>JAANSN010000433.1:0-59772 GCA_036850665.1 Dicranocentrus wangi | reverse complement strand
TTCCGGCAAGAATGAAAAGAGGGGCAAACGAGACCAATTTCATTTTTATTTTTTACGGTGTATGGGGACTGAAACTATCATGCAGGGAAAATTACTTTTCAAGAATATTACCAAAACCTTGTTTGACTGTGTGAGTATTTTAAAAACCTTTTGTAAAACAGGTAAAAGATATATATGTGGCTATAGCATACAAATTAAACAAATGCTTCCGTTTTTCAGTACAATATGCTACACTGATCAAACTTGCGTCAAATCTATTTCCAACCTACTCCCTCCTCCGAAATAATTTAGGTCAATGACATTATGCAATGTCAGCGCCTTAGAATAAGCAAATACATGCAAATATATCTTATTGTTAGGTCAAGGGTTTGTTTGAATTTCCAGTTTCCTAAGATCCTAACTGTTATTTATTACATAGTGTTGATAAAAAGCAATCCTCAATCAAAGCTTAATACGCTGGGGAGTGCATTTTCACTACGAGACTTATACTGTAAAATCGGATTGGCTTGAGTGTGTGAATAGTTAGACATATAGGCTATACGTTCGCATTTACATATTACTTTCCAGACTCACTCTCAGAAGAGCTTAAGGAGTGGTTCATTTTCATGACAGCATAACTTTCAGGTCTAGAACGAATTACCAAGAAGTTCAATACGGCAAGAAGTCGTTGTACTTGACATGTTAATGTGTATAAAGACGCCAGCCAGCTTATGATTCTTATGAATGCCTTTTCCATGAAATACATTATAAATGAGAACATAATTGCAACAAAATACAATTCAACTGCTCTTCAACAAGTACATGTAGAGTTAAATATCCTGCACGCGAAATGCGAGTGTACAAACATAAAAGCTGACTGTTGTGAACAATGATCAAAGTCAGGGGCACTTGTGCTTTAATTTTTAGAGATAAAGAAAATTTTCGCTCATATGAGCCTGTTGGATTAGAAAGGAGGTTCGTACGAAGCTTTCCATAATAGTTGTTTCCAGTTACTTGTTAGTTCTAATAAAATGCTGTCAGCAACACCAAAATGGGATTCAATGTCCTGGTGGACACGACTCCGCGGAGCCACACAGAGATGTTCCCATCAGCCACGGGTTTCATGAAAACGCACGATTAATGTAATATGTAAATTTGTTTTTTCTATTTTATCAAGATTCTTTACTCAGGTAGAATTAGAATGCTAGTTTTCTAGAACAACTCCTACGTATAATTATCTTGTATACCGAGTGGATGCTTTTTGTATGAAAATTGTTTAGGCATGTTGAGCCATTGTACTATTAGTCAGGCTATTGGTTTATAATATACTTTATCCTTCTGCTTTAGTCTAAAAAGCCTGGATATAAACGATGGACTACGATTAGATAAAATTCGAGTGACTCGCAGGAAAACACATAAGAACAATCGCTATTACTTTATGTAAGTTTAGAAGTATGATCATTTATACTTTCTTTTTTTATAGAATACCGTATTTTACAAACGAAACATCGGGAGAGGTAGCTATAACATAATCCTTTTTGTCTCTGGGCGAAACTTATTTCCCCAATAAACTACTTGAAAGCAATTCACCAACGAATGACAAAACAAAAGTTATTTGACTCTCACTAGTTACTCTTACTAGTTAGTTTTAAATAAACAAATATTGCAAATAGAACAAAAGACAAAAGCGTGGGTGTAGTTAGTTACTTCATTTACTTAATCGCATTAACATAATCCGATATATATTCCTAAAAACCAAAACGGAGAACAGATTTGTCAGTCAGCATTATTGCCAGCAAACAGTACAAGATTAATTTTGTATGCAAATTGCATAATATACAAACCATGGAATGATTGCAATTGCTCGTTTCTTTGTCTTTCAACATAGAACAAAAGTGTTTACGTTCAAACAGAACGAACACTAAATGGAACTTAAATTGATGATGCAGCTAATTGCAGCTAGAGCTCTTCCTTTCAGATCTACATCATACCATTTTACAACCATGTTGCGTTAGTTTTATGAAGAGTATAGGTGTACATCAAGGCTTACAACTATAGATGGAACAGTGTGAGCGCGGTCTGAACTCTGAACCTCTTTGCATTTCACTGAAAATGTATTTTCCATCCGCCCAAACCAAATTGTGTTTTAATGTCTCCAATTTTCCCCTGTCACATAATGTCCAACTCTTATGTAATCAATGTACACGTTTATGATTACATGCGATGTGTAATTTCTGGTGGGCAATGTCGGCAATGACTAATGCTTATGGAACGCTTGCCAACCAGGAAATGAAATAGGTCACTCTTTAAGCACACATTGCATCTTACTCAACCTGCGAGTTGTGAACATGTGTGCCGTTCCTTGGCGGAAACTGGCGGTGGTGGTAAGCTGCTAAGCTTTACTCACAGAAACTGGAGTTTGGAGGCAGAAATTCTCCGAAAAACACACAACCTGACTTTTAATATTAGCACAGGGTTTCCTCCAAGAAACCTTCTAGTATTTGATCGATATAGCAATATCGAGCTGGTATTTCAAATAAACTCCATGAAATCGCGGCTATACGTTCAACGAAGTGAACAGGACTACATACATACTATACACACATGAAGCTATGTTGCATGCGGTGCAAAAAAGTGAAATCCTTTTTTAATGTGCGGACTACCTTGCCAAAAAATTAAAACACGAGCAAAGGAACAACGAACGTATAATAGTTAATGAACCTCTCGTAAATGGATTTAATATTTTCAGAAATCTGAGTCTAGCCTGTAAGCATACTTGATGGGCGTTATTTTTGTGCTTTCGGGAACCAAACCCCAATCTACGCAAAGTCAACAGCATATCTAATGAAACCGCATCTAAACTATGGATATATTATACCGAGTTAACTATTAGCACTAGGCCTCCCTTCAACATAAAATCCCTACACACACACTCTACTACTCTCTATACTAATTCAGAATTCAACATCTGACTCAAGGCTAGCCCAGACTAGCACATCCACTTGAGCAAAAATGCGAGTAGATTCCTTCGACAAATACTACTAGAAAGATCTTAATTGGAAAATCCACTTGTGGTTACACGCTGTAAACTCAAGTGCACTACGAAAAAGACAAGAAGATTCACTTATACACGGTTTCTGCGTCTTTAAACATTGGAGTGCACAACAGGGCCATTTTTTAGTCCTATAGTCTGGAGACTTGTGCTATTTATTATCGTGATTAACATTATAACAATAACCTATATAGCCTTACCCTGTGAGGCTCAGGAACCCCATTCAATACCAACCAGATCACTTCAGAATCTACATATTATGCATACCAAAAACTCAAAAAAAAAGTAAAGGAATATATGGTGGCTGAGGTTGAGCTTCGTGCTAAATGAATATAATGGTATGCGTCAAGGATCTTCACGGTGTCTGAAGAATCACCAATTCACCTCATTTAGTGGCGCATTTCATGCATAAAACATGGAAATCTTTAGAACGTACACGTACGTACTACCAGTGTGCTACCTTCAAAATGGTGTGTTAATTTGGAATGTTAGCTTTACTGGCGCATTTTATACGTTGTTTGCTGTTATCAGAACCGCAAGCTTAGTTCCGTTTCCTGAAAAAAAAATGTTGACCTTTCACATTTTCCCGAAAAGAGAACAGCTGCAGCTGCAAAATAACATGATGACTATGATGAGGTTTTATATATTTCTGAGACCACGATTTTGCTATCGGCCTCCCACATCATGATCTCACTTTTGATGAGTGAGTTGAGGAGAACATAATACCTTTTCACTCACACTACTCACTACTGAATGAAATATATGATACATCCTCTCTACAGCTAGCTGTGCAACACAATAATTGTATTATTGCCATTTAAACAAATCTAATTTGACTCCAACCTGCACTGCACAACTGCACACTCGTTCCTAAAAAACACTAATAAAAGCATAGCTCACAGAAGACAGAAGCCGACGAATGAAAAAGGAAATTGAATTTGTACACTAATGAGAATGAGTCACTGGTGGTGTAGAAGGAAATAACAAAAAAAAAACAAATGAGAATGAGAATTAGAATTAGAAGAGAGCTATAATCCGTTTCCGTTAAACGTTTATAATCTCGTACTTTATGAGTAGCTGTGTGATAATCCCCATTAATTCGAAATATTGGGTTATATGCCTTGTCAAACTGGAATAAAATGGAGCAGTAATGCAGTAATGCGTGGACTATTATAACCCAAACTGTGATCAATCAATAAATTAGAAATCGGGATAGATACAAGATTCAAGATTCATACAGGATCTCCTCCTGCAGATTTTGTTTGTTGCTTCTTGTTCTAATTTTAAGCATACCTGATATTATGTGGAATTCAATTTATACCTGCCTACCCAGCAGCTCAGCTGATTGCATTTGATTCGCTGGGGTTATCTTGTTTAATTGCAGGTGACCGGATGTAGTATTTTTAATTAGTTAAGATTAAGTATCTCACAATCAGAAAGGGATCATCGGTAAGTACTCAGAATCAAGTTTGCCGAGCGAGATACATATTTTAAACAATGCAGCTTGCAAGTAATAATAGGACTCAATACTTGCGAATGTGACCGACAAGACAAGACGATATTTTAATGATTATCATTTATCATTGTGCGCAAAGTGTGCCTTCCATTTCACCTGCTTTAATAATTTTCTTCTTTTTCATAAAAATGCGAATCTTTATTATAATAATTCATTATTTACCCAAGTTTTTTTTGCCGTCCTAGTCATTCTTCAGTCATACTTTGAGTCATATCATATATTATCCTTTTTCGTATGACTCGTATTTTCTTCAGTCTGCTGTCGGCAGATTTTAAATTCACTCAAATGCATTATTATTATTACTACTTTGTGTTCATGTCTCGAAAAGGTGAGTTGTGAGTTTCTCCCATAAAATGGTATATATTTTAAGTAGTTGTGGTGGGCTCGTAGAGTAGTATACTCCACCCAATTAAGAACAAAAAGCACACCAGATTTTAACTGTTCTCTCGTTTCATCCACATTTTTACAAAAGAGAACTGCACCCATCAAATTAACTAATTAAACACTACACCAAGTATTCTTGGGATTTCACAGTGGTACGCCATACAATTAAAGGTACTCCTCTACCTCTACCTCCTCAGCACAATTTAAAACTTTCTTTATTTACACGATATTTTTACTCACTACTTTTGCTTCCAATTTTTATGCATCTGGCTGAGCCAAAAAGAAACCAACAGAGCTCACCTGTTGGGAATTTGTCAACTCGTGGCGACCCAATCAAACGTGCACACCTGATTACAGGAAAAGCGTTTTTATCGGTTCTCAGTTCTCACTCATCAAGCTATTCCATTTTTTGTCACTGCCTCTGCCTCTGTCGTGTGTTCCCCACTTGAAGAAATAAACAGAGCACAGTATCGTCACGCAATCAATCAAATATTTTTTTTTAACTGTTAAACTCTGCGCTTCTGCGTATTTAATCAGAAGACGAGGAGGACAACCACACACTACATAATCCCGAGTCCCCAACTGATGATGAGTTGCGAATACAATAAATGATTGAATTGACGAGAGAACAATTGGGCGCAGGTGAATGGTATATTAGTAGACGCACAATGAAGACAACACTTGGTTGGTAATAGACTCACACTTGAAAAAATGTGTAGGATTCACACACTTGAATTGAATCCGTATACATAATACTTACTTATTGCTATTTACCAGCATGTACACCTGGTGTGATTATGATTACGACAATGCAATTGGCAAAAGGGGAATTTTTCCTTTACTGGGGAAGCACACAATCAGAAAAAAGTAAAAACTCAAACTGTGAAACCAATTCACCAAATACTCAAGTTTAGTGTTTAGTTGATGCGGTTGCAAACCATGTTTTAAGTCTATGGCCAGATTACAACTACAAGATGACAAACAACTTGGCTCAGGTATGTTCATATCTTCACATTGTTACGGAGAGGTTGGCAGTAAAAATGTGTATCCCAAAATGTGTGCGCAGGTATCATACCTTATATTTTTCTCGCATTCCAAGAGCAAACCACCTTCTATAATATAACCCTGTCTCACTGAAGAGAACAACTTGCTCATCAGTGTGGTAATCCAATGGGAAAAGGTACCAACAAGAGGTGATTTTTTTTTTTGCAAGTTGCCTTATAGGACAGAAAACAAGCAAAAGTTGCAAGGGTGATACGATGCAAATATTGCGAATAACTAAAAACAGGTCTAAAAGTGTGGTTACGAGTTCATTTGATACATTATATGTACGTCCTACAGGATTTATATGTCTGAGTCAGGCTAGTCGGGCAAGGCATCGCACTTTCGTTGCTCTGTAAAACATAAAGGAGGTCTACTCTGTCTGTATATAATTGTAACAGACAAGAGAAGAGATCAGTTGGTGTTGGTGCTAGAATCAACGAGATTTTTGCGAAAGTAAGAGTGTATGTATACAAACATTAAAATCTTGTCTAGTTGTTCTGATCCATTACGCTGGGTGTAATCATGTCTCTGAGAAAAACGAGTTTTGTAAATATATGGATGGACACAGCATTCTCGTTGAGAGGATGAGGATGTACGTTAGCCCACCAGGTAATATGGTATGAGTTAGGCAGTAAGTTTTAGTTCATTCAGGTACATAAGGTAACAATATCAACAATGCAATGGTTACAATAATAGATGCTTTGAACATGTGCTGTATCGTGTCTACCATTCCCCTCCTACCTCGTCGCTCACTCTCACTTGAAGTTTTTAGACCTGCACATATAGTAAAAATATGCCTACATGTTACATATATGCATGAATCCTCGGAACAGATTGGAGTTATATATGGAAGAGCGAAATATCGCTCACACTGGCTTGGATGTATTTAATAAATAGGTATAGGTAAGTGGATGGTGGTATGCACATTTGGTTTTAATGCATATGTTGGGATCCTCAGGATCCTCTTATTCTTCACTCTCGTGCATTTAATGACCAAAAGTAATGGCTACAGTGTGCATTATAAATACACAATACAGCATACATACACACCTTTCTAAAAGTCCCTTTTTCCAGTGTCATAACATTGTTGATGATATGATGAGCATTTACGTGATCGTGACGGTGGTGCGGTGGTAATAAGCCGTATACATGCACGCCTACAAGTTACATTATGTGGATTTGTGGGTTAGTTCAGTTACACCTCAGATTTTCTGATATGAAATTTTGGCATTGCATGCTAAACCGTCCAAATTCACGTAAATAGTGTTTTAACAAAATGCATTAGTCCCCCCTGTATGAAAAAAGTTTGTGTATCAAGAAGAGTTCCCACACACTGCAACAGCGAGTCTACGTCGGTTCGTTGTCCGAACCCGATGGGATGTTATCGTGTCTGACAGATTCCCCTTCCTTCCACCTGCGCCTATGATACGCTTTTACGCATAAATTATGCCTACTTTTGCTTATTTATCTAAAGAGATTTTTAAAACACCACCAAGTGAGTAGAACGCTCGTAGCTGACTACCTATGTGTAAACACGAAGTATGTGAAATATGCGAAATGATAATAATCCATGTCCACGGCGAACATTCGAGTTCATAAAGGGCATCAAAGTACACACTACACACCTTATGTTTACATTAAGGCGTTTTCTCATTTTCATAAACGCAGCCCAACCAAGCAGACTGAATAAATATTCAAAGCCCAAACATCTTTAGAATCTTAACACAGTATAATTCTAGCTTGAGTGAGAAACGGATCATAACAACAATACCTTCAACTTGAAGTTGGATCTTCAGTTGATTGATAACAAGCACACCAAGCAAGTGATTTTGATCGAGTCCAGTATCAGTCACTTTTGCTTGCAAGCAATCAAAGCGATATTTTCTGTTCCATATAGATTGAATTCAGTATCATTTGGTGTATTGACGCATGTGGTTTATCTCAGCGTGCTTTATGAGTTGTCCCGCTTCACGCAACGCAATTCAATAATCGTATACAGAAACTCACACACATCTTATGTTGTCCATGTTAAATAAATGTAATGCACTGACAATGAGTATACTGCATTCATAATGCATTGCATATCAATATCGTAATGAATACGTGAAACAACTTTGAGTGAAAAAATCTGCTGCCAAATCCTCCTTTCAACTTCCAAATACACAAAGAGCAGAGCCAGAAAAAATTTCCTACACAAACTCTCAGTGCTTCGCAGTATTACATTTACAACTCACGCACCCACAGTTCACTATTCTCTGTACTAAATACACGGTAAAGTCTCTCAAAGCCTTGTTACAATCCTCCATATACGTCTTTTATTCTGGTCTGACTCTTCTTGTCCCTTGTATGTGCACTCGCATTGCTCATATTTCATTTCACAGTATACAATATTATTTGTAACTTGCACAAACCCCACTGTCACTACTTACAATTGTCATATATCCGTTCTTGAACAATATTACGTATACACTGGTCTGGTTGGTAGGCTGTTGCATTAAAATGCTGGATGTCTTTTCGGCTAAGAAACTAATGATAAATGTTTATGATGCCTCTCCCAATTCTTCAAGTTCATTGAAATCTCGCTTCTCACTCACTGATTCCATTCCACTATTTTCTTTGACACTACATGGTCACTTTCTTTCCCACAAACAAAGTAGTACACGGTCAGCATCGGCAGATGATATTAGTGAAGTGACACTAAAATTGGAAAACGGCATGTGAGAAAAGTAGTGCCAAAGTTTTTACAATGCTGTACGGATTTCAAATGCTTAGAAAAATATTTAATGAGTAATATGGATTTAGGATTCTTAGAGGTATATGTACAAGAGAGGTAGTTGAAAATATAGAGATTGGAAGATTTAATTTTTCACTGTTTGTACGTAACTTCAGATGACTATTACTTTATTCGCCAACAAAGTTCTTATTTCATATGGTTGAATCTTTTCCCAGTTGTGAGCGGAAACGGGCAACACCTTTTCCATCCACTTGTTTTGCGATCCGCGTCCTCTCCTCTTCTGATCAGGTTGTGCGAAATGCTAGGCAAAGAGACGGAATAAAACAGAGAAACGATAACCATAGACAAGAGACTTTAGTAGGAAATTGAGAGATAATGTGGGAAAGCGTGTATTCCATCCAGCCTACTCCTTTCCTGCATAGGGTTGCTCGTTTCGCTGCTCTATAGTTCAGTAAGTTCAGGGAGAGAAAAAACAAGCTCCGTTTTGGGATATCAGGGTTGTACATCCAACTTATTCCACCGATGCGGGTAACCTTAATAACACTTTCGTGTGCGTATATTGTACATATTGTAATGTAAAAGTGCGATTGGAATACAGATTGTGAGACGTTGCTTGCAAGACTCCCATACTCCATAATGATTTAACCATACATACGGCACGGGGAAGTAGAACTTGCTGAATGTGTCGTACTGTGTGCAGGATAATGGAATACCACCTAGTTTTCTGTAGTAAACTGACTGCTATATCCGAAATCGAAATGGGCCTAGTGGTGGTGGCGATGAGGAAACTTTATATTGTTGCACATGCCCGGGTTTTTTTACTGGTTTCAACCCAAGTTGAAACTAGCTGGCTAGTCAGTCAGTATGAATCAATGTGAAACTTGCATGCTGCCTTGGTCTTTGTGATTCTATGTATAATGTAATGTGTAACTTTAACTTATAAACTTTATACATGCATGAATTTTAGTAGAATAGAATAGCTCTTTATTCCACTCCACGCTACACTGACACAGTTGCCCGCGACTGTGTTACAATTGGTGTGATTCACTGCATAGTTCTGGGGTGCGTTGGTGGTTGATGGTGGTACCCGGGTTCAGGCACAATGCTTCTCATGATTGTTTCCTACAATTTTTTGCTGATGTCTTTGCTATTTTGTCATTGTCGTGAGATATGTAATAATAATACGAGTGTGGGGGAAACATATAGGAAGGAATGTGTAACTTTGCAACATATGTGTGGTCCCTTCCTTAAAACTATCAAGACCTGGGGTTGGGAAACTCTAGGAGGGAAATTAAGTTGAGTTGCTGAGTGGAGCAGGACAACGAAGATAATCCGAAGTGAAAGTTGAAATCACATCACGCCGCAAACTTCTGTAAATGTACCCAACTTACGTACCTGCGCGCTCTAGTATATAAATATACTCTAGTTCTTATGGACATACGAAATGAATGTTAGTTTAATTATGTTTTTGATGAGTTGTACTAAAGACAGTGGAGTTCATATGGGGTCCATGGAAGGAAATTGCATCGTGGAGGATTTGTCCAGTTTTTGGAGCTTGTTCCTTTTTAGAACTAAACCGTACCACGACACCAAAACTTGAAAAGCCCAAAGAAATAAGCATTACATACGTAACACATCAAATAATGATTATTTTTTAGCTTCAAACCCTTTTCTTTGAGTTTCCTTAGAGCATGTTTACCGTGGAAGGCTTTGCGGTCTACGTGGGAAATGGATTTCGGGAAAATGTACAGGGCGATAAAATTTTGGCAGTTAACATGATATATACTTTACACAACTCACTGTACTGATCATGTGATTTCATGGAAGCGATCGTTATCATGATTATTTCCTTAATTTTCATTACGCATAATTGGGCGTGTTTGCATGAACGTTAAAGAATTTTTAGGTAGTTAAACTTTTGCTTGATTATGTAGCAACGTATTTGCTGGTAAATGTGATAGCCTTCACTGTTGTTTTTTGTAACTGTCACCGCCCTTGATATTATTTTTTGCGTTATTTTTCATATAAAGAACAAAGAACAATTAAGTCATTTTAATGATACATGGTGAAATGACGCACATCGCAGCATTAGTTTATGACAGAAATTTGTCGTGTTGTGATGCACATTATCGTTTTTAGGTACCTTAAACTTAAATAGGATTAGTTACCATCCGTTTATTTCGGTTAATTCCTGGAGAATAACACACACGGGATGCGGATGGTATGATAAACTAATCGGTGTATGCTACCGAACGAAGATGTGCTTAGATCCTAAGGTAGATAGATACAAAGCTCGGGTAAGACTTCCAAGCTTTCCATAGGTTTGCAGTGTTCCGTTCCAGTCCAGTCAGACTGAACCAGGAATGGTTTGGTGGATTGGTGGTGGTGACATGGCTTTATGGATTTGCACAGCACTTTATCGTTCATTTTACCTTGCCGTAGTTGACCTGACCCACGGTAATGAAGATGAATGAGTGTTACCATACAACACTGTATGACGCCTAGTAAAGCTGGTCTAAAGGCTGCAAATATTTTTCCAAGATAAACATTTGATTCAGCCATTACAAGTTTCGTAATAACCAAAATAAGCTACATATCATTTAAAGATTATTACAAGTAAATAACTTGCTATATATCAAATAATCAAACCAATCAAGAGCAGGGTTCTCTAGTTTGAAGTAAAGTGCTAACAAGCAAACGATTTGATAAAGATGGCTGAATAGGGTGGGTTTTTACAGTAAGAGATAAATCGCGGTTCTCCATGCTTGATTTAAAATTGATATGAATATGAAATGTAATTGAACTGACAAGAATGCTAGTAATGTTTAATTAAATGTACAAGAAACACGGAACGAGATTCACAAATTTTTAATACACCACTAATTTCATTGAAAAATATTTAAATTGACAGCTAAAAACTCATCAATGCGTTCAACAACACGGCAATTGAATTTTAGGTAGTAATAAAAGGTTTATTTGAGCAACTACATATTTCCTATAAAAATATTACGTAATAAACCAAACAATTTCAATTTCCTTCCCAATACTCAGGATGTGCGTGTTAGCGTACGTAAACATCACAGGATTGTTAGACGAATGGGTATGGGTGTTTGAAAAGTTTGCAAATAATTTTAGTTGTTTGTATAAGACGTATAAACAGTGAGTCCAAATTCTAGCCCCAAAATGTCCTTTCAGTTTTCACCAGATTGGGTTGGGATTGTCGCTTACGTAAGTCTTAAGTCCAAATAGTCTTTACCCCTCTTTTCCAGATAACAACACAATGCTCACATGTATGAGCATGAGGCGAGTGTAATAGGTTAGTATATATCTATGAATATTCAATACATATATATACACCGTGGTGTGTATCGTCAAATGAATTGCGATGTAGTAAAAGGCTTTCTTGCGACGATCACTTGAGACGTTCACTTAGGGTCAAAAGCAACATTAATTAATCGCGACGACTGCAATCAAACAGTTTCACTCAATAACATCACATAAGTCAATTTCATGACGCGATCCGGAATCCAACGCGTGAACAGTTACATGGTATTAATGGTCTGATATGTCAATATAAGCTGTAATTCATTCTTTCGGGACGAAACAGTCAATAGTGGCAAACAAATGTTAAAATGCCAGCGCCAGGCATTTTCAGACATTAGGAATAAGAATTGTAGTTCCCAATCGACGAACCAAATTCGTCATGTGACATGGCGGTACTGGTACTATTTATTGATTTGATCATATCATTATCATAACGAGTTGCACCGAATACTCTGATTGTATGCATTTTTTAAATATAAGCATCTTGATATTTAATATGTAGTTTGACATGGGAATTTGTTTTACTGTCCACGTCCACAGTCCACAAAGATCAGAAGTGGGTGGAATATATACCACGCAATAAACAAATGCAATATGAACCAGTTCAAGGCAATTTGAAATATATTAAAGCAGGTTGGACCTGCCTGTACGTTTCAGGGAGTGGGGGTTTAGGAGAAATATTTTGAAGGATTTGGATACTATTTTGTGTATGTACTTGGGTTATATTTATATTATATACTAATCTTTATCAAGGGCAGTATTTGCATCATATCAGTCATTACAGTGCAAAGTAATAAGTTAGCGTGTGATTTAATCAAGCCGAAACCGGAAGAATGTAGAGCGTATAAGTCTTTGGCGATTTTGTCTGGATTTAGCATGGATATGTCTTGGAAGTAATCATTACTCATAAGCGAATTAATGTTTAAACAGGGCATTGCAATTTGCAATCACTTCAGTTTGCAGAAGATTTTGTTGTAGTAAGATTGCAATTTAATAAATATATACGTGTGTATTGTAAAACGTAGTTGATCTAAATTTGTTTCAAATGCCACTAACCTTGAGCCTGTGCTAATTTCAATTAAGAATAAAAACAACTTGAATTTCTTTTTCCTATTCCAGGAGTGTGATTCGCGGTGCATATCTGCCTTTTGTTACACATGTGACCTAAATACCTTGTATTGATGTTCTGCTTTAATCAACGTGCTGCGCAACCAATTGTTTTATAGCGAAACTCTAGAGAACCCAGCATGTATCTTCTGACTTTCGGTTCAAGTCCGGACAGGGGCTCCTTGGAAATTATAAATCCGTTTAATTTAAAATACATCCTACCCAGTGTATACAAGTATATTAGTTATTATATGAAAGTATAAATTAACTTCGTGCATCCAAATACGCCGAGTTCATTTAACACCCAAGCTTAAAAATCTAATGCAGTTATAACACGTAGTTCATACATTGGAATGGATTATTTTATACATTAAGATTTTTCAAGTAATTTTATATTAAATCATACTAATGGGTAAAAATGTACTAGTACTTGTAGTATCGTGCTAATCGTTGAAGGAGAACTAATAAGTTATCAATTTTCCATTCGGCACTGACTATGTCTATCCAAGAATAAAGGCTCCTTTGATGAACTTTGAGCTCACGTCATGACTAAACTGGTCTGCTTGCCTTTTCGCCTGCAACGGAAGCCTTTAAGCCTTCTGCAGATAACATTGAATAAACTCATAAATGTAAAATAGAACATAGAAGTACCTTTATAGTTCAATAGATATATTCATAAACTTTAGCATAAGATTAAATGAGTATTTTAACTTCAACATCTACCTATTGATATATGGACATATCTGTCCTTATTGCACGAACGAACTTTCATACAACTTTACGTGTGCAGCTTGCATCCCTGTGTCGTATCCTTGTATGCACTGTGAAATCAGTCATACAACATGTCTAAAATCAAAATATATTTCCAATGGTTTAATCGCAAGAAATCTCATACATCTTCAAAGAGTGGAAAGTTCATGTCAAATCTACTAATGTATGAGGATGATATGTAACTATGCCTGTGTTTTTACCCAAAGCGCCTACTTTGCCCTATAGCCAGGGTTCTCCATATAACACGGCCATCCTTTTTCACCGTTTCATTTAACATTTCGGCTTTGACAAGGTGACACTCTACAAATTCAATTAAAAATTGACTCTTTTTCCCTTCCTGACTATCCAACTTACTGTGTATTTATCACATTTTCGGTCCTATATCTACAACATTATCCTGACTTCAATAACATTACACCACATCAAACCAAACAGTTTTTGTTTAACAAGAAACGAAGGTTTTCCATTTTTCTTTAAAATCTTAACCATTCGAAAGGATATCTTACTGTTCCCCTATTTCAAGCATCTACGTTAACATAGCAGTACCTTACATTGTCACCCTTGTCCGTACAGTACAATAATGTAGTCCATCAAATTTATCTTTCACAGTGAGTTTAAGCAGATTCCAAGGAAAATCCCTTTCCATTTATTATTAGTTTGTTGTTATTATCGCAAAAGACAACTTCATTTCGGCTAGGTCCTTTTAACCAGAACATAATCTCAATGAGAAAAATTTTCCACTTTAAGTGTTCATAAGTTTACAAACAAGGCGTTAGTTATTGATTGTGTATTTCAGCGTTACACGATTTTCATTCAGTTTGAGTCCCTGCTTCGCATAGCATTTCTTTTGCGGTGTCACTGTTATTTTTTTATTTGCCAAAATTCCTCCTTAATTACAATACTCCTGGCGACATGGGATTTGAGACTTGGGTTGTGAATTCGGCATCATTGCACACCAACTGCAACTCCATATCATCTAGTTTTGAGCCAAGACTGGAAGAAAGTTTAGAAAATGGACAAGTCTTAACCATTTCAAGTAGTATCAGACTTTATACCGTTTTAATAAACAATTTAGCCTCTTCCGCCATCCCTATCCGCCCTCTTATGAGGTGATCTTTGTTTTTAACCTGATACCTCCTATTTTAGTCCTTCTGACAAAAGTTCATACTTTTAAGTTTTAACTTTGTTCACATTACCCTTCTACATAATTCTACATTCGTTATATTACCCTACTGTACAACTTTCCACGACTCTACATCTCGGTGTATAAAGCGCACACGTGTTATAAAGTTATGCCTTGTATATTTCTAAGTAAAGTAGACAGCCACAGTTAAATATTTCAAACCAACCAATTATAGTTTACCAAAACATGTGTCATAAATACTCCTGCTTTTTGGATTAAAGTAAATAACATTAACATAGTCATTACAACATTATCGCTGAGTAAAGTTATAGTTTTAACGTTATATCATCATCATCATTGATTGAAATCTGCTAAATCTCTGATCCACAATGGCACTGGACTTTTTTGCTGGATGCGTTGGTGGTAAGCTATTTACTGAAAGAAACTTGAGTTTACAACATTACATGCGGCATAGGATTGTATTTGGGGTTGAGACAGAGGAATAAATGAGACGTTGATTTTCTCGCATACCAAATTCATTGGGTAAAATTGACTCTAACCAGAATATTCTGATTACATGATATGCTTATTTATGTCTCCACAGGCGCTGCTGGTGTTATCGTAGGCCATCCATTTGACACAATAAAAGTAAGTAACCTCCACAAATTTTCTGGGTTGATATCATTCATATCTTTACTCAAAAACACGTAGGGATAAAAACTTTGTTCAAAAGATATACTATGGAATGTGGCGTAGCGAGGAGAGGGAGCGAGGGTATAGGCAAAACTCATTAATTGATTTCTTTTGGGGTAAAGAATTAGGCAATGGTTCCCATATACCTCGTGGAATGAGTAATAGGCATGTATAGGTATACAAGATGAAATATTATTGTAGAGTTTTTTTTTAAATTGTAGACTGAACATGAATCATTTAGTTAGACCGTGCTTTTTATGTCATGATCCCATTCATTAATATCATGCTATTTGAACTGATTTCAAGCTTATCATATCACTACGTATAAATACGCGACGTAAAATCAGAAAATAGACACATACTCATTTTACATTGGAAAACATCTCAATAAGCAGAAGCAGATCACGTTTTCAATGGCTTTATCAATTAAGCTATTAAGCACTTGTTTGTGTGAATGGATGTATTTTATTAATTTGATTAATTACCCATATTTTCGTGCAAATGAGTTGACATTATATGTGGTTTTTTGTACTTCTCTACTCTAGGTTCGATTGCAGACCCAAAGCCCAACAAATATCAAATACAGAGGAACTTTCCACTGTTTAACCACCATCGTCAAACAAGAATCGGTAATGATTAAAAACATGACTTCCTTGAGGTCTTCTTAATGTATTTATCATATCAAAAACAAAGCAAACAAATATGGCCATTATTTGGTACAAAAAGTCATGCTTGATCTCAAAAGTGGCAACAAAACAAACACATCACAAAATTTCCGTGATGCCTAACGTGTCTTCCATACTAAACTTGCTACTTAATTTCAATATGTCTCTGCTCAAACAAATATTCTAAGCCCTTGATGCCAACATGCTGGCTTAGGATGATACAGTGAGCTTGGGCAATGTGAGATCGTGGTAAACGATCACTTTGTGAAACTGTATGGTTAAGACTTTTTGTCGAAGAAATTATAGACTTACCAAGTCATGCCAAACGACAACTTTCAAAACCTTCAACTTTCTTATAACCATAGGTCACTGGACTCTACAAGGGAATTTCATCTCCCCTATTTGGAGTTGCTGGTGTGAACGCGATAATTTTTGGCGTGTATGGTGCCCTCAGACCTTACGTCAGTGGCTCACCAGGAAACGACACATTATGGGCCCACTTTGCTGCTGGTTCCATATCCGGAGCTGTCCAATCCGTTGTTGCTTCACCAATGGAGCTAGTCAAAACAAGGCTGCAAATCAACCAAGACGCAGTCGGAGTCAAGAAAGTTGGACCCGTTGATGTTCTCAAGGGAATTTACCACAATGAGGGAGGATTGGTTCGGGGTGTATTTAAGGGATGGGGAATCACATTGGGACGGGAAATTCCCGGATTTGGAGTTTACTTTGCTTCATATGAAGCCATGACAAGATTAGGTACGTCAGTGGAAAATGCGAGTGTCGACTTTGGAAATCTATTTTAAGTTTACGGCATATAACATTCAATTGCACATGTCGTCATAAAGCCTGTGTGCAACTCGTTCCTTGGATGTGTTGTAAAGCCTCACACGCTTCATCTCTTTTCACAGGTGAAGGTCAAGTTGGAACGTTGGGAATGTTGTTGGCAGGTGGAATGGCAGGTGTAATATCCTGGATTGTCACCTTTCCCATTGATGTTGTCAAAACACGTTTGCAGTGTGATGACCGTGGAAAGTACTCGGGAGCGATAGACTGTGCTCGGAAGACATACCTTGCCGAAGGCTACAAGGCTTTTTCCAGGGGTCTCGTATCCACAGTGCTTCGGGCTTTCCCCACGAATGCAGCTACTTTCACTGTCGTTACCTGGATAATGAGGTATGTAATGGATTTCATAAACATGATCTAATCCAACTGAAACATCCATTAAGCTTCAAACTTTTGAATTTGTTAATTTCGCCGAGTATTGCGCAATAAGAAGTATGAAATGATTAGATCATTTCATCGTCAAGTGCCAAGATAAGGCTGCGATGCACGCATGATTGACAGCCAACTGCCTATTTGCAGTTTGTCTAAAAGCATTCAAATCAAAACAGGTTTTCTGAATGACGTACAGTCACGTAGTTAAATAGCAAAAAGACTTATATAAATTGACGCTGAGTAGCGAGTACAGAAAATGCATTTGTGTCGGAGTTGGACTGAGTGAATACAATGTAATGTAGAGGGAGTGTCGAAGGGGTATTCAAGAGCTTGTTATCAAGAAGAGCTGTCTGTACATATACTAAAGAATATTCATCTCCATCTAACATAAGTGACGAGCGTCTAAAAATATTAATCCATCCATTAATAACATTTTTCCCAGTCGTGTTAACTACCCTCCTTCTCATTGCTAAGTATATTATACAATTTCAGCGAATCAAAGTTCAAGCCAAACTTGATTTCTAACAAAGTGGTATGATTTTAATGTTTCGTAACCCAGGCTTGCCGGAGGAGCCCCAGCAGATGACATCCAAGATTGTCGGAAATATCTTGACGAGCTTTTGCAAGAAACCACCCGACTTCAGGAAAAACTTGAAGATTCTCTTCGTCTAAAAGTGCCCCAATACTTTTGTGGAAATTCGTTGACCTCTTGCTCCCTTGCATCCCAATGCGCACAATCTGCACAAAAACACGCTGATCGGACGCAAGTATATTTTAATTTTTATCAGTCTTTGCAACAACAAGCTGCCGCAATGGCAGTTCACGAAACGAGTGCAGTTGTTGTAGCAGAGAAAACTGCAGAAGAGGCGGAGGAGGAAGACGTAGGCGTTGAGAATCTAACCAACTTTCGTGATAAATTACTCCGAGTCCGTAAGAGCAACGGCAACATGCAAGCTTTACAGAGCACATGCATATCTTCCAGCATGAATACAGATGATAATGATAATGATCACCATGAGCAAAGCAGGAGGGATCTTGATGCTAATGCTGCTGCTCTACAAGGTAGCGGGAGCCACACACATTCCACATCAAAATTACTTTCATCCTTTGATGAAAACAGCTCTGAAAGGGAAACTGATGTTACTGCCATCACAATTTCCGGTCTTCAACGGGAGAATCAAGATAGCAGCAAAAGTGCCAGTTCACCGGTCCAAGGAAATACAATGATTTCCCACGTTTCAGCCTCGCTTCCTGCTAGAAGCAAAGTACCAGCCGCCACTTCATTTGGTAATGAGGGACTCGAGGAAATAACAGGTGAAACAGATGGTGAGAGGTATGCAGCTGAGGATTTAAACAACCATGATCACAAGGCTTTGACGCAACAAGACCTCACATATCTTTCCAAATCGCTGGACATTCCAGTCCACATTTTAAAAGCAGCTGCGGTTCGTCAAACGCCCTCAACTTTGGCTAGTAACAAGGCAGTTCCCCAAGCAGTAACTCCAACCTTGACCCGTAGTACCACCAGCAGTAGAACTCAGGCGTGGAGGAAGTACTATAAAACACCTGCTGTCAACCTTTGCAAATGTTTCGAGGACCATTGTGTATGCTATTTGTAGGCTAGCCTAACATATGGCAGGAGCAGGAGGAACTTTGCTCACGTTTGCATTTGTTGTAGACTGTGCATTATTATTTGCACTCCTTGCTTTTCTTAAGACTTTTCCTTTATTTGCAAAGAAGCAATGGGATACCAGACCAGACACCAATGTAATACCAGAAAACGCAAATAGCCAGAGTAGTAAACAAAGAGAAAGTTCACAATTGAGTATTCAGCTCAACTTGGAACAAAAACTCGGCTCATTTTATCACCGAGTCAGATGCTGTTTACACACTTCACTGAGAACATGCTTTTTCGTTTTTGTATAATATAAATCAGCAAACTATCTATATGAATGTCACTCAGAAAACAATCAATTGTGTCTTTCTAAAATTCACGAAAGAGCTAGGAGCAGAGCTAGTCTCAATTACGTTTGTGCTGTAAAAGCTTCGTAACTGGAACCCAAGGGTGCTCTGCTTGTCAATTAAATTAATAGCACAATGATATATAGTTTACGTGAATACTTTAAGAAATATACAATGCTAGACTCCTACTGGCATATGACACTGCATTTACGATTTATGTGAACAAGTACAAAAGTAGATGTTTTATGCTGATTAAGTGCATTAGGATTTAAATAATTAAAACACCTTACATTTAGTTTATAAACTGGTCCGTTTAATGTTGGCGCATGCCCTTTTCAATATTTCAGAACGGGTCTGATTTTGAAAGATGGTGGTTGTAATCACAAAATAAGGGATTTTTAGTTCAGGATTTTCTGCAATCTAAGGATTTGCCCATTCATTTCATTTTACACTCCGTTGGAGATTGGACCAGTTTTACAAGATGTTATAACCAATGTTTTAACTGGCATCACAACATCATGCATGACTATAACCAACCTATAAATAGTAATGAACTCAGACCATAGTTGTCTTTTGCTTTATCACGATGATGATGTTTGGAACTGACTTCGACTTTGTCCACAGACGAACACGAATAAAATCGAGTCTTTAAGACGTTTGCTCCGCGATTCTGTTGATTGTGGTGACGATGATGAGATGATATTTAATCCTTGTTCAATACTATTTGTTAAATATTTGAATGGAGACTGTAATTGCACGGTTTTATTTTATTTGATCTACTCTACCGCGCTGTTTGTACAATAAGCATTTATGGTAGTACAATGAATGTATATTTGTTTTTGGATGCAGTTTAATTTTTAAGTTGTATTGTAAATATCTTCGCATGTGCATGTTGTGTATCATACTAAATACTCAAATCGCTTTGAGATAGATACTGACAATTATATTCAGAGACGTCGTGATAGTTTTGATAACAGTGATTCATTTTATGTTATTTGAATATTATGCAAGTTACACCACGAATATCAACCGCATATCATTTTCTTGAGGGACTAAATGGCAGCGTGAAAAGGCGTTTCCACATCTGATAAATAAATAGAACGTTGAATTATGTTGTTTGTTGTGTGATGAAGACAATAAATATAAGCTCAAAACGCAAACTTTTCTTGTGGTTTCGTTTACCCAATCCATGTGGTTTTGCTGGTATCAGTGTCAGGCTAGATTCGTGGCTTTATGATGGCTTCTTCGCATTATGTAAAGATTTATTTTCACATGAAGTGTCTTTGTACCCCATTTTGATAAATTCAGATCACCCACACCCTGTCAGTTACCACCGAAAAATATAAAACTGTCATAACTTCCTTATTTTCAGAAACTTCGAATTGGTCTAATAAAGATTTATTTTCACATGAAGTGTTTTTGTATCCCATTTTGATAAATTCAGATCACCCACACCCTGTCAGTTACCACCGAAAAATATAAAACTGTCATAATTTCCTTATTTTCAGAAACTTCGAATTGGTCTAATTGCCCATTTAATGTATCGTACCGTATCATAGATGCTCGTGTTGCACCAGTTAGTTTCAATTTCTATCAAATGCTTGTCGAAGTTCTAGCCAAATCATAAGACTTTTCAATAATGTGTATGTGAAATGTGGTGAAAACTTTGTACTTGGTTTTGTACAGTTCGTTTTCATTTTTATTGCTCTTCTATGCTTAGATTCGGTCTGGAATATTTCACGCACGATATCCCCCATATAACATTCATATCTCCATCTCCATCAAATTACCTATTTCCGCGGATTCCGCCAGAATCAGTATATCAAACGGTGTCGTCTTTCCTTTGTCAAGTAGTCTCATCACATTATTAAATGTGCAGACAAGAACTCAGACTAGTTCAAAAGGAAATGTTTCACGAAAACAAAGACATATTATTCCGAGTTGACTCATCAAATTCAAAAGGTCTTCCAAAAAGCCATAGCCATACTCTCATGTTTACCAAGAAGGGACTGTCTAGGTCTAGACGCGAACCATAAAACGACAAGGGACAGAGGAGCCAAAACTCTCTCAGAATACCAAGCTTTCATTGGAATAATAGTGTGTATAGGTAAATATATATTTCATATTTGATAGGGGATCATCTCACCGCACGTTTGGGACATCATAGGCACATCAATAAAAAAAAGGTTGTATTTTGTATTCCACAGTCCGACGAAGTGGAGGCGTACTTGAGTGTAGCTGTCGGTTGTGCGGTGAGTTGTGAAGTTTCAAAAATGGGCAATCCCAAAGTCTTTTAAAACCCTTGTTTTATTATGAATTGTGACTTGTCCCTAGTTGTCGAGGGACTTAACTTAAAATTACTCTTGCATACCATATTTGTCAGTGATGTGACATGGGTAAGCAACAATATTTCTTGTTTTTACATGAAAACAGGCTTTTTCTGTGGCATAATGTGGGCAGCATGCAGAAAGTCTGGAATTTTCCGTATAGCACCGTATTTTCACAGACAGAGCAGTCCAACAGCTACTTGCTTGAGATACTTCATCATAATCCAAGAGAAGCCTCAAACGATAGTTTTCTGCCTTGTGTGATGCAACAATGCATTTTTCAGTATTCATATATAGTAAAAAGTCAGGAAAATATGATTTAAAGAGATATATATGCAATCCCCCTACAGACACAGACATAGGTAATCATTGCTTAGGCTTAGGCATTTTTTATAAATATGAAGCACACATCATTGCGTGAGAGAGAGAGGATGAAGACTTCGACAACAGCATGTGAGAGCTGCATATTACTCGTTTCGTACGTGCAAGTTCGGTGGGGGTAAAATAATGTTATTTTCCCTTCAGTCTCATTTATGAGCGTTTGTAAAAACACCTTGTCCCTAAATCTCATCTAAAAATGCATGATGCATCTTCATCGTTTCTAAACAAGGCTCGAGCGTCTTTCCAAAAAAAAATCAAGAAGTAGTGGGTCCAGTACGAACTACGAGCCTTGGACCAATACATTGTTCGTGTTTGCAAAAGACAACCACTAATAACCAGTTTATTTTCCATCCATACATTAATAAAAATCTGAGAAAAATTACTCACAAGAAGCTTGATGGAAAAACAAGAAAGGTAGTTGACGGATCACTACAAGAGAGAGACCCCCGAATATTCATAATTGCTTATGACTAAAGAGCTAGTGGTAAAGGGACGTCCTGTGAAATGCATCTTAGGCATACCTATCTACACACACAGTCCGCCACGCGGTGTGTTTATGTATCGAATTCACATCCTTTATTAACTTCTTCACCTCAAAAAGGCTTCCCCTGAGGGCTTTCCTTACGATGTGTATATTCTCCGTCTCTCAGCTCAGCATCTCACTTTTAACAGACTCCGACTGTGTTCCTGGGACTACTCATCGTCGTTGTCGTCTACTTTATTCATCTTCTTAAAAGCCAAGATTTTCTTTCTGCATGAGTAACATGAAAGTGGCAAGGATGTAATGATGGTGTACCACAGTTCAGCATAGTTACATAAGCAATGGCGACTCAATGTGCCATGATTTCATCCTAATACACTTGTTGTGCTCTAAAGCTGTGTGTACACCACATCTCATTACACTAGCTACAACCTGAGAAACATTCTTGTATCCTAACATCCGATCCCCACTGTAATAACAACATTCCTTGTGGCTACAAAGCTGTGATGTGACTACAACACGAAACGATGATGATTACGAACAATCCATTCAGGCTTTGAAGCACTTGTTCCATGCAAGCTAGACCTGATATTATCACTATCAGTATTCTTCGTCAAGCACCTATTGGTTTACACAATGGAGAGAAGCACAACATTCTTGAAACGCATACCATCTTTTTACTCATGCCAAGCCTGGTTCTTGCAACCTCAACTCCTTGGAGTCTTCGCAGCATAATTGGCTTATCTAGCATAACAGGTAGCAAAATACCATTATAATTTTCATCCTCCACGTTTATTTCAGAATGCGATAAAAGGTTCATTGTGGAGTTGTGGAGGAGTTGTAATCACATTTAATGCACAACACCCTGCTGGTCTTTTATGTAGTAGTACAAATTTTTATAATGGTATTGTCGCTGTTCGTGGAACCGTGGTTAGCCCAGAAAAGTATATAAAGTGGAATACACATAACTTAAGCTACTTTACTTTTATGCACATTCAGGCAGAGTCCTGGCTGGTGACTGGCTACACTTTACGTTACGTTAGTTTGAGGTCCCATACAAAAATCAATCCTACCTGAGAATGGAAGTGACTCAGTTTTAGTTCTTTTTACTACTTGCTCTTGTTCGAACCAACCTGTCAATCAGGGACGGAATTAATGTGGTATGTGGTTTTTAGATGCAATTTACCACAAGCACCACAAGCCATCCATCTGCGGTACGATATGAAAACAAGGTAATAATACTTTAGCCCAAGCAGCTCACACCAATACATTTTTCAGATGGGGACAATTTACTACCGTGATTGCGACTAATGAAGAACAGTAACGATACATAAATCGAATCGTGCTTCTCGCTTAGCAGTTTCAGTCAGTATATACAGTACTAGAAAATTCAAGCAAGTAGAAGATTGCCATCAAGGCAGTCAAGTCAGCACCAGATTGTTCCGATAACATTGTATCCACGTTAGTGCCTAATGCCTAAGTGCACATAGTGTGCAGACTGAGCAGAAGTAGTATGTTATTTAACAATAAGTTTACCTATACACTAGGCATTGTTAATGTTGATACACCGCTTATGCTTTTATACCCGATTGAAGCATAGTGAGTAAAGTTGTTGCGACGTTGTGACTATATGACTTCACTGAATACATGAGTTAGTAGCAGAAGTGAGTGAGCGCTGAAAGGACTTGAGTCAAGCTCTAAAAGTACACATATTTTTGCACTAATTGGTAAACGTGGTTGCAGCCCTCGAAATATTTTGCATACTTTTGGTAAATTGGTGTAATTTTAAAGAGTGAAAGGATTTGGGCATGCATGCAAACGTGCTCGTTACTAGCAAGTGTACGTGAGACTAAGGAATAATATGCATTGAATTCAATGAAACTAAAGAATTTTGTGCATTCGTTGGTAGTGCATATGTTCGGTATAAGTGTTGCATTAAATTATCGAAAGTTAATTTAGAATCTTAAGAGAAAAGTTGGTGATCGTCAAAACAGTATAGAAAAGACGTTTTATTGAGCAACTCTGTGCGAACACGACAAATTCCAGTAATAAAATGTCCATACCAAATCCACAAGACTTTCGTGGACTTCCTCCAGTCGTTGCTGGGGGTGGAAGCAATTTTCATAATCCCCCGAGTAGCAGTGGCTCAAGCAGTAGTGTCAATACTCATCACAGCAATCACACCGAAGATCTCAGTGGAATACCAGGAGCTTCCGGTAAACCGACGGGACGGCCTGGGCCAGCGGATATTACTCGGCTTACACACCCAGAACTCGTTCAGAGAGTGCGTAAACTGGAAGCAGATTTGCTGAAACTTGCATCAGATCATAATCACATGATACGGGAAGCTAATCATCGTATTCAGGTAATTATTAGACTGCTACATTATAACATAACCCATTACATAAATATGAATGCAAAACTATATAGTTAGAACTTACAATTAGAACAAGGGGTAATGTTGTAGGAATTAACGTTATGTGCATGTGTGTGTCTCTTTCTGGTATTTGTTAGTACAAGCACACTGGGGTTAGCTAGGTGCAAAAAACATTGAGATTCATTTCATGTCTTGTTTTTTCACGTATGTACTTCATGTACATTTTTGCGTGTTTTAAGGTAGATTTAGTGAAAACGCCAACTTACAAAAGTTAGCCATGCGTCAAACACCATCCAGAGAAACCCATAAGCTACAAACCCTCGGCTCTCACTATCTCATTTATGTAACAATACCCTAAAATACAGACATATATGTATAAACGAAAAGCGCAAATGACTGTTGATTCCAATGACTTATATTCCTTTCTATCCTATACTCCAAGAATCCGCCATATTGAATATACAAAATTAAAACAAAAGGGACTCAGTAGACTGGAAAGGTGTGATTGTTTTCGGGTTTCTCTTTGTTCCTGCTCATGCTAACGTTTTCATTATACTTCACAGGTACAAAATTCAGACATAACAAACCTCAGAACCACCGTGGGACGACTGGAGGAGGACAACGCTGAACTCCGCGATCTGTGTTGTTTTCTCGATGATGACCGCCAGAAAGGGAGGAAGTTAGCAAGGGAATGGCAGCGATTTGGCAGGTACACAGCCTCTGTGATGAGGCAAGAGGTTGCAGCGTACCAGTCAAAGTTACGGGATTTGGATGTTCGTCAACAACAGCTTCTTTCGGATAACCAGGAACTCAAGGTACGAAATAATACACGAATACAAACAATGCACTTCGACATGCAATACACACTGGGACATTACAATGTAATAATGATAACATAACGTTTGTATCGACATAATTACATGTTTGTGGTATACAATTCTATGAAATTATGCATTTCCTTTGTAGGAGCTATGCCTCTATCTCGACGAAGAACGCAATCAAAATGCATGCAGCCAATGTGGAGCTACAATTCGAAGAGACGATGGGGATGGAAGCAGTTCCGGCACGAATCCGGTGGAGGAATATAACAGTCATAACTCCACCACCACAAGCGAATCTACTTTAAGTAATGCTAGCCTTACAAGTGGTCAGCCCCCACCACCACCAAATAGCATCTCGTATAGAGAGGAATTGGCACGGGAAAGAAATATTTTGAGCAGTAAGTTTTTAATTATATCGTGGTGGTGACGTGGTCATAATACTAGCAGCAACATGGCACCCTTTAAATATTCGAATTTAACTTCATAGGCCAAATCGTGGAATATGTTCGACGACTGGAGCGACGTGTGAGTGAGTTGGAGAAGCAAGAAACTGTACAATGTCCAGAGTCGGTACTGAATGCACTACAGGTTCTTCAAGTGTGCCAAGGACTGGAAGACGATGACATTGGAGATCAGGAAAAAGCATTAGTACGCCAAATGTGCAACGTAAGTTTGACAAATAGGCAACGATGTTATTGTCTCACTTGAAAATACCAAATTGATCAACTTGTCATTTCAAAATTTAAACCTATATGAATCCCGTGCAGGTTGTGTGGAAAAAACTGGAGGATAACCCCAAGTTATAAATTCATCAAAACAAATCGTCAAAATAACGAGATAATCGCAGCGCACACCTCACAAAAATGTTCCTATCCACTAGCAACTACCTGCCAGAAACGGAAGCGTGCATTACAAACCACGACAATTGTTATAAAGACTTAAATCGGAGAAAAACCATGAATCTAATTGAACAATGTTCATGTTGTTTCCTGTACAAATACGAGCTCTTTAATAGTCTAGCATAATCATGAAAAACTCGTGTTCCAAAATACAGTTAGCTCTTGTATTATTAATTATATGTTATATTGAGACAATCTACAAACTATTTTTGTACAAGGTACAGCGTACGTTCGCTGGCAAATGAGGTGTACTTGCAACTAAATTACCAGTGTACTTTGTAATAATTTATATAAAAGTATTATGATAGAAATAGCAATGCTAGTATGGTAAGATTGGTAAGCCCACCAGATTATAGATTCGGAATACGTTTAAGTAAACATGTAATAAATACATACGTACATTGAAAATATGAAATCAAAAATCAATCAAACGCACAGCATAATTATTCTACTCGTAATTTTGCGTTTATCCTGGTGATTCTTTAATTGGATTGCGTAAACAGTTTGCAATGTATCTTTAACAATTCACACTAAACTAAAGTTCTCACATTGGATTTTCCAGATATGCATGGTTGAAATTTATTAGTCTAGGTTTTCTTATTGTCTTCCTTCAATGTAACGGTTCGATTAAATACCAGGGTCTGAAATTCCAAAGTTTAAATTCGAAGTTCACAACGTCAGACAAAAGAAAATCAAGGAATTCAACAAACCATGCACATATTTAAAAGAAATAATTACCTTATCAGGAGTACTTTCTGTATCAACAGAAAAGAATCCAACGCGTTCAAACTGGTACTGGGTCAATGCTTTACTACCTTTCACATGATTATCTGCCAATGCACGTTTCACAGCAAGAGTATTTTCGTTGCAGTCTGAGATGAAACCATTTGGAACTTGTGTTTGATCTTCGGGGTTTTTATGCTTAAATCTAGAATTAGTAGATTACTAGTTATAATATACTCAATGCACGAAAAGTAGGCATGTCATTAAATATATAGTACAGTAGCAAAACTTACAATCGTTCATATAGACGAACTTCAACTTCAATTGGTTCACTAACCCAATGAATAAATCCTTTCGGTTTCGGAGCACTAGAAACATTTTCCGCCTTAACATTTATACATTCTATAGAACCATCAGGCCGATTAACTATATCCTGAAACGTTATCACAATGCCGGCATGTCTCAAGCCAACAGGTTGATTCTTTGCAAACCTCTTGTAATCTTTATCTGCTTTCTGAAACAATGCGAATAAAAATAAAAATTACGCCCTTGGAATTTCCGATAATGATTCCAATAAGAATGTTTAAGAATATACTTACCTCTCGAAAATCATCTTGGTCAATGTATATTACATTACGGAAGGCAACTTTGTGAGTGGCGCTGTTGGGTATGGACGGAAAATCCGGCACCTCTATGGAGTCTGTTGCAGGCGTGTATCCATTGAGTACCACCTTAATTGGATCCATTACAACCATTGTTCTAGGAGCAGTTACATTTAGTCTATCTCGGACACAAGCCTCGAGCATTTCAGGTTCTACAATAATCGTAGCTCCTGTAATACCCATTCGCACGCAAAAGTCGTTTATTGCTTCTGGAGGAAAACCTCGCCTCCTTAATGCAGGTAAGGTGAATAGCCGCGGATCATCCCAATCTACAAACAATCATTGGTGCAATGTTATAAGTAATATTTGATACTAATTGTAATTATCAAACCCATCCCAGAATTTTACCTTCAACGATCTTTTCTTGTATTAGCTTCGCTATTTTACGTTTCGAAACTACCGTGTATGCCATATTCAACCGTCCGTATTCCCACTGTACAGGCACATACGTACGAACGGATTCACAAAGCCAATAATACGATGATCGTCGATTCTGGAACTCTTTCGTGCACATAGAATGAGTGATGTCTTCTAAAGAGTCCACCAAACAATGAGTAAAATCATATGTTGGGTATATACACCATTTGGAACCCTGCTTTGGATGAGGCACGTAACGAACTCTGTAATAAAACAAGACAGTTGGAGTACGCAAAATCGGATAATTAGGCACACCGAGTTTGTTTGTTTGCAAGCTGACGTGAGTTACCTATAAGCGACTGGGTCTTTCTTCCCTTCTTCGAGGGTTATTTTCATCCTAAGTGTCGCCTCTCCTTCCGCAAACATCCCATTTTTCATATCCTTAAAATGTATCAAAGCTTAATAAAACCAATGCAACTAGAACATAGATCAGCAATTCAGACCCGACCGATATATACCAATCTAGAAACTCACTTCAAACAATGTGAGATTTGTGTCGACACCTCTATCCCGATACGGTGAAGCAGGTGCATCGAATCCTTTAACTTCTTCGGCAGTTTGATGGCAGACATAAGCTAGCCCATTTTTTATAAGAACCACAGCAAAGTCGTAAAGCTCATCAAAATAATCGGACGAATGAGTTATTTTGAATGGCTGATATCCTGCAATAAATATTTCATTAAAATTCTGCGGTTTGGTCTTTAGTATGTGGACATCTAAATTTCGATTCATCATACCAAGCCATTCAACCATATCCTTAATACTTCGAAAGAATCTCTCCTCTTCTTTTTCAGGATTGGTGTCATCATATCTTAGAAAGCATACCCCACTATGAGCCTTTGCATAGCCGAAGTTAATATTAATTGCTTTCGCGTGACCTATATGCAAAATGCCATTGGGTTCTGGAGGAAATCTCGTTCGCACCTACAACAAGAAACACCTTAGTTTATCTCTTGCACTTACAATCAAACTTGAGAAACATTGGTAAACTTACTTGACCATTAACCCTTTGAGCATGTTCAGCAAGTGTTGCTAATACACCAGGCGACGTTGGGTAACCATCCGTTGTAAAATTCTTCCCCGATTGATGGAATGGCAATCCTCTCAGTACTTGCATTCGAGACTCTTCAGTTGACAACGTCTCTTCGGGCTCTGAAATTGGATTTTAATTTCTTTCTTTATTTTGCATGGCAAGTTCAAGGTTAAATTAAATTGCTTCACCAGAGTATCCTTACTAGGGCTTCTTTCAGTTTTTGCAGGAGTTTTTTTATCCTGGGAACTTTTAGTGTCTCCTTTTCCCTTTTTCTTCTGATCAGGAGCAGCTGGTCTTAAGTCATCATCAGTTTTTGGGCCAAGCAAAATCCTTATTTGCTGATCAATCTCATTCTTTACTTTACTTCCATCAGCCCATTGCATTTTCGGCACGCCACGAATATGGGTCATAATAGCTCCAACATTGAACCTGTATCTAAATATCGAGATAACAGACGGATCAATCACCCGAAATACATTAACATATCATATTAAAGAAAAAAATAACCAATCATCCAACCTCTTCTCAATAATTTCAGACTGATATTTAGTAACACCGTCTTTTACAATCTGCTCGATATCCTCATCTGTAACATTCATGCCTATTCCACAAGCATCCTTAAAGGCATCTAAATTCATTTGAGCGTCCGCGAGGTGATCGATCAGATACTTCAAGGCAGCTAACCGAAGCAAATCAAGTAGGGGTACTACTCTTAGATAGTCGTCTTTACTTTTATACAAAAAAGAAACTGATCTATATTTCGGTCTTACCAGTTACTCTTTGCTCACTGTCCAGATCACCGTTCACAATACTTTCGATGAGAAATTTCAAATGGTTTCTGATGCTTGGCTTCAGTTTTCCAATTAGATTATAAATTAAATTTGATGTCTTTTTACTCGGCTCCTTTGCGGTAAGTCCCGCATGCTAAATTCACGATTGACAAAAAAGAATACCTCCATACAATACAGTCGTTTGTCCGGGTACCAAAAAGCTACATACATACTGAAAATTTTGGTGTCTAATTTAAGCCTTACCAAATCCATGGCTTCAAACAGATCTTTACTCAAGGACTCATTTTTTAACGTTTCCTTCGCCTTTGCTTCAGTCATTTGGAAAAATGTTACCAAACGCTTCGCGTCTGCATCCTCCTGTAATAAAGAGCACATTAAATATAGTCATGTCATGAGTCACTTCTGCAAATCATGTCTATTATTACTGAAACTAAAACTTACCCCTTCCTTTGGGATCCCATTGGAAGATTTTGCAGCACCTTTTTTACCAGAATTTTCAGGCATTTTCGAACCTCTGCAAATGGAAAAACACCGACCAGACCAAACTACCTAAATTTCAATAATCCAAACGCCGTCGCTCTTTATACAAGGCTCATGTGCAAGTTTACTCCCAGCTGTTACAACAATATCAGTCTCGATCCAGAGACGCAGGTTATCGCTAGGTAGCTACGACGGATGACGGATGGAAGCCGCTTTTGAGTTATCAGTTCAACAAGCAAAACGGGAAGCACCAGAGAATTTACATAATTAAATTAAATTGCTGCTGGATGAAGGATGATGTGAAGCGGCTTGATGATAAAAACTATCTGTCACGGACTCGTTTCTCCTAATTTTGCTACTACAAGAGTCAAGAGTGACATATCATATGATGCTGTTTCCTTTTAAATGATGACACCTTGAATTGCACACACGTATTTGCACATTTGCACAATCGCACACCAAACGTAGACGAGAACTAGAAGACGAAATTGTGAAATACTTCCCTTCAAATTCGTCAGTTTCTGCCACACAGCTTTGAATGTTGTTAGATGATGTAAAAATATGTGAAACAACGGGATTCATTTCATTTCACATTTCATTCCATTCATGCCAAATATAAGTAATGTTAACGTAATAATATGCTCTTTCGCTCGGTCGAGGTTGCTTGCGGTTGTTGAGGGTTGACTGCTGCTGTACATGTGAAATGTGAAGTTTGAATTTGTGCACACAATAAACAGAGAATAGTGTTCACTTTGAGATGCATATGATGTGTGCCTCTCTGACATGCACTTCTATTCTCATTCTCACATCCTACACATGGAATGGAACCATGTGCACATTATTATGTGATTTTGTGCTCTGCTCTCTGTTGCGTATGAAAATTATGATTTGGCGAAGGATGAGGATATGAGGAGTTGAGTGGATTGTTGATTGTGGAAAATATGTCGTGGATATATTGTGGAGACGATACGTACTAATTGATGAGATGAGTGCCGAATTGCCGATTGCAGTTGTTCTAATGCCGGGTATATCCTAATGTTACTGTTACTAATAATCCTTGTGATACTATCTCAACTCAATCGTATTTGCATTATTACATTAATTTGTAGCATGAAACCTTAATGTGCCCTTTTTGCTTTGAGTCGAGTATATGAAGTAGCGCTTGATGCGGGCAAACAAATATCTATTGATTGAGGATATTATGAGGAGTTGAGTGGATTGTTGATTGTGGAAAATATATCGTGGATATATTGTGGAGACGATACGTACTAATTGATGAGATGAGTGCCGAATTGCCGATTGCAGTTGTTCTAATGCCGGCTATATATCCTAATGTTACTAATAATCCTTGTGATACTATCTCAACTCAATCGTATTTGCATTGTTACATTAATTTGTAGCATGAAACCTTAATGTGCCCTTTTTGCTTTGAGTCGAGTATATGAAGTAGCGCTTGATGCGGGCAAACAAATATCTATTGAATGAATTGTGAAAACATATCTATCCGAAACCAAAAAAAGGATGCGATGCGCGTTACTGATTTGGCATAATATATTATTCAATGGTGAAAGTAAGTTAAGCATCAGTACATTAAATCATAAATCATTTTATTCAAAAACATTTCGTTCATACTGCATAGCATCAAGCATGTATTGGAATTGGATAACTTATCGAACTGTATGGTGTGAAAGTGTGCACGCACATACGCTGTGCAGAATATGCAAAATGCAGTGTAATGCATATGAATTAGGAATTAGCACAGCACATTGAGCATATAGCATAGCATAATCCCCTATCCCTACATAACACCATCCAACACATGCTCAAGGAAGACTTTTTACCCAATGCGATTTTTGTGTATCGTTCTCCCGTCTACATTGCTGCTCATCTACAATTTTGGTACATATATCTACTTGTAAAATATTATGTACGTACTTATGTGTGAAACTTTTGTATACATTGGGGCTACCTCAATCCTCACTATTACTTGATTCCATTGGGCAACCGGCTGATTCTATGGAAGAAAATTTACACCTGGCCATTTAACGTGGTTTCAAGGTTTAACAAGTGAATACAGAATTTAAAAAGGTGCAAAAATGTCCTTCTACAGATTTAATAATTTGAGTGGAAAGCTAGTTAGTGGTGCAGCCCAACGACTGGGGCAGGTATTCCCGATTTTGCATTCACTTTTGCTTTCTCCATGTTTTAGCACAATTTTCATTTGAGTGATGATTGATTCCCTTAGACCACCTTGGTCATATAGGGCGTTTTGCGTCCAAGCGTTTTTAGTCAAATTCCTTGTAAGTTTACGTTACTTTCATCACAGATTCTTTAAAACATTTTGATGTATATTAATAGGGCTTAAAGGCTGGAGCTCCAGTAGAGGCACCGCAAATTATATTTGAGTCTGCTAAAATAAAATTCCCTACAGTCCAGACTCAAACTATGAAGCCTACGAAACCTGGTTGTGGAGAAATGAGCAAAACGCTTCTTAGGAAATATGAGCATTTTCAGGTAATACTTATTCTAATTCCGAAAGATTTTCTAAACTATGAAATATTATGGCATGGCGCAGTGGTAATGAGACTTTATGGCAAAATTGATGGTTCTTGTATAGCAAGACAACGGGGTCCCAATTCATTTGAAAGGTGGTCAAACTGATGTCATCTTATACTACGCAACTCTTGCAGGATGTGCTGTTGGAGTTTTCGAGTGCTTCAGATATTATTATGACACTGCTTTTCCGAAAAAACCGGAGTAGCTTTTAAGACACTAAAAGCAGACAGAGCAGTGAAACTATAATCCAACGGAACCCGAACTAGGGATTTTGTTCTTGTAGATATATTAAATATGAACTTTATTGTTAGCTTAAAAATGTGAGCGATCGAAGAAATAAAAACGGTGTGTAAATGTAGTAGCTTGTCTATATTAACTACAAATTAGAAGTGCATATTAAAGTAAGATATTCCTTAATTAAACCTGTCTATAATTGTTTTAAATTTGTACGTGCCTTGGAGGTAGGAACTCCGAGTCCGGATTGTGTTGCTACAATCTCATAAGTTGGCTAGTAGAAAATTAAAAAGTGTGTTAGCAAGAAACAATGTTTGCACACATGCTACACATAAAATCCCAAAAGCTCATCATTGTAGGAATTTTAAGCATCCTCTGATCTGACCAAGGTTTAGTTTTGGTCGTTTTCCGCGGTACTGCCTGAATTAAGCTGATTCTAACGTTCACTCATTCTGGCGTTGCTATTGCTATTGAACATTCCCAAGTAGTACATGAGGGAAAGTGACTATTCACAGTGCCAAAGTACCAAGCAAGCTCAAGCTTGCAAGTTGCAAGAATTTTGGCGTCCTGCCTGGCACGAACATGGTTTTCCGATTATCCAAATCTCCAGAGATGCTCGTGAAATATTTCTAGAAACCATATATACCTATGCAAGTAAAGCAAAAACGAGTCCCTTATCTTGGCTTTCAAAATGTTAATACATTCCTTGGGACGATTTTTGCTGCCATTCATTGCTACTCCCTTCCTAATCTACTGTCTTTACGTTATGAGGATTCACAGTTTTCTGTTTCATACTTTAGCACTTCTTGGCAGTCTTCAAACCAAAGAAAGAGCAATTGTTACTCGACGATTGGTAAGTTAGCATGGATTTTTTGGTGCACTAAAGTGCTCATTCATAGTCACTTTACATTTATGTCTGAAGAGTTTAGCTATTAAAAATTATGTGAACTTCAGAGAAAAGAAATCGTAATCAACATGATTACACCAGCAATTATGTATATAGGAGCAGTTCTAAGTGACAAATGGTTTCACCTGTCAATGTCTACAACAATTTGCGCTTGGATAACTCTGGTTGGGATGATTCTCGTATTTCCAAATTCTTTTCAAACCCATCGTCGAGGAATAGAGATAGGTAGAATTGAAGTGGTAAGGAGTTTGGAAAATATAGTTTTTCGACACAATATATATAGCTAAAATTTGTCTCACCCTCATTTCAACTTGAAATTCCAGGTTGCCATTCATTTATATTTGGTCATTGCAGTATTTGTAACAGCTATAACGGGTCTTCTCTTGGATTACATATTTCTGCGATTCGTACCTCTTGCGATGAAACATGTTGATCTAAAAAGCAGTTACGAAATACCCTTCTCGAAACCTTTTACTTTGAGTACCTTGCTTTCTCGTCAATTGCCAGAACCCGTCTTTATATTCATTTTGATTTATGCTGCGAACGTCTGTTGTAGTTTCTGGTTTCGAGCTTTATATTATGGACTTTACAGGAAATTTTGGCCTTCCGTAGGATTTCGTGAATACATTGAGACTATTGACTCATTTAATGCAAATTAAAAGTCAAGAAAAATGCTACCTGTGTATTTTAGATGCTCGTATCTTGTTTACAAAACGTTCAAGTTATGATACTCGTGCGCTGCGATATACTATAAAGTACATTACCAATTACCAATACATACACCATTTTAAGAAATCTAACAAGGAAAACTATACTGATGAGTTACCCTTTGGAATTCTGTGTCTACTATTTTTATTCTGATACACCATAATCATTTCGAGGTTATGTCAACATGAAATGGAGTTCGTTTTGGGAAGCTATACAACTTTGTCCTCATATTCAGCCATGGCTATTTAGTCCTAAACAATTTTACCCATTTTTTACAGAATATTTTTTGTTTATCCAATCCTGCTGTTTTGTACGTCACATCCGGAGCGTGATGTCGGATTAAATTATGGTGTCGACGAGGAAGGAGGAACGCTAAACTTTGTTGTGTATTATATAAATCCTAAGCGTAAAACGAAAACAGCAAAGGTGAATCGTAAATCATGGGCATTTGAACAAAGCCGGAAATAAGAATACCTACTCTGTTGCAGACTTGGCAAGACTTAACTTCTTATGCAACATTGGGTTCAATCAATTCGAAGCAGTAATTTGTCATATAGACTGTACCAGTTTCAGTTAACACGAGTTTGTCGTTGGTAGATGCTCTTATTTTGGATGCTGTTTTGGATATGATAGAATATGCGCGTGTTGAAAGGACGTCAAAGTCATGTTTTGTTTACATTACTTGACAGAAACCAAATGGAAACATTAGAAAATCGTATATTCTTACACTTCTTAAAACCAGCAATCAATCCATCAAAATATTTATATATGGAACAAGGTCAAATATGCGACTATTGCTAATTTAGAAAGCTATTGAATTACGCAAAAATATAATAGTGTTACGTAAGGTGTACATACGGAATACCGACAGACTGTGAGTACAACAAGGATTCCGTAAAACTATGAATGCGAAGATTTGATATTGGGCAAAGGTCCGTATAAGGTATTGCAGGCAAACAAATAAGTTTCTGCTGCGTCCTTTATACACTGCACGCGTAGTTGCGTAAAAGATGACGATGGTAGTACGAGCATAACAAAACTAATCCTAGGATAGTCGCACCATGAGAATTTTTTAAATGGAACATCTCACATTCAATAAGAGAAGATATATTTATGGAATATATACATGACAATTTAAAAGATGTTTGGGAAGCGCAACGGTGGAACTGCTTGGTTGTCGCTCCATTAATTATTCCTATGTAGCGTAGGGCCGAGCTAGTGGTTACACTCATAAACCAGTATTGATAAGCTGAGCTAGTCCCCCGAATTATGTATAATTAATACCCTTATATAATGGTAAAAGGATGTGGTGTGGTTGCCGTAAATGTTTTCACATTTTCGTGGGAAAGTTCTCAAATAGAATAGACTCACGGTGTATGAAAATAAGACTTTCAGAACAAGCACCATCACCACCATGCCCTGTATCCCTACTTTTTTACAGTTAAAGCACCGTACTGGAGCACTAAGACAAAGGAATTCTTGACTTGTAGGTTTTTACATTTTCACCAGCATATTGCAAGCTGTTTCTCTAGACAGTTTCCTCATTTGTTTGCATCTCCCTCACTTTAATGTAGCAATGTTCTCCCTACTCTAAGACCTCGAGCTAACTTTTCTGGCAGCCAGGAAGACCCATGCTAGTTGGAATCTAAAGAATGAGCCGTAGAAAATGGAGATCATGGTGGTATAAAAGTGTACACAGCTTGGGAAATCTCAGCTCAGTGTGTTTTCGGAACTCATGTAGAGCTGACTAAAAGCCTTCTTTCATAGCCACTTTCACTTCACCCTTGAAATTAGGTACATTGTATTGCATTGCAGACACATTATTACGGCTAGACAGCAAACAAAAAATCATATTCGTATCGTATAGCTGAAGTATTCAAAGCGTTAAATTAGACAGCGCAACATTTCCAGTGCCAATGAAATAAACAGCTGAATTACACGAACTCTGCAGGAAAGTGAGGTGAAAGTGAAAATTTTCCATATGCCGTAACAGGTTAGACAATTTTTTTTAAATCTAATTTTCACGCTGGGCTGCCAAAGCTAATCCGAAATTTTCAATTTAGTTTTACAACTTCCTTTTAGATAAAACATGAAATAAATATTACGAAATAATTTGTCAAAGAGGCAACGACAGGACACACTTTCATTTTTGGGGTGGCTGTTATTACATTCCAAAAAATTCAATCTCTAGAAAATAAATTAGTTCGTCAGTCAACTTGTCTGGGTTCTTGTAATGTATGTACATCACAAGTTCTTGGGACTTTTACTACACGTGTGGAAGTATAAATTTCTATTTCACCGAGCCGAATATCCATCTCGAGTGACGTCTACTTTGTGCTTTCATCGCGGTTTTAAGTCACTAGAAAAAGTATTTCATTTCACTCTGAGATATTGTTTTTCTGGTTGAATATATATGCCATTTCTTTTACACTATCAATAAGTTCTATCTTTATTTCTAGGCGAACCAGAATTGAAAATTGAGATGAGGCATAGCTTATATAGGTTTAGCACCCACAAAATGAGAAACCAGAAAGAAGCATGAATTTTTAGATGGCTTTCCCCGTAATCAATGTCATTCTTTGATTTTCGATCTATATAGGCACCACCATCACACCATATATACACAAAACACGTAGAGCGACTTGAAAAATGAACTTTTTTGGCAAGCACCATCATCTCATGATAAATGCAATAGTACGTGAGCTTGAGTAATCCTACATACGTCGAAATCAAAGTTGCGGCTGTCATTTTGGGATTTCATCCTGTCAAATCCAGCCTTATCACGGTCACAGCGTAACCGAAAAAAACCGAGAAAAAAAATAACTATCTGTTCACAACCTAACATCAATCCGATGTAGGTGAATAAGGATATACGTTGAGTGAACACTACATTTTTGATTTTCCATGGTTTACTTTTGAGCACGACAGAATTGAAAATTGATGTGAAAGTGTTTATCAGAAAGTTGGTATGTCTCTCACTTTTTGTTTCCATCTTTATCTCAAGGAAATGCCACTGTCAGATTCTATTATACACGTATACATCACCAACGAACGCCTTCATATCTCCACTCAACAAGAAGGCGTGCCATCTTTCTTGTAAAAACCTATGCTCGTTAAAGATTCTTCAAGAAGGAAAGAATAAACCTCAACTGACAAGGACGTTTTCGCTGTTAAAAATCACATCTCACCGCCACCAAAGAGCACACTAGCACACGTACATTCTTTTGGATGTGCATGTTAGACAAGATACATTATAAGTTTCCGTTTACTAAACCCATGCAAACTGGAACAACTACGGAGTCTTGTGTACTGTTTAAGCACATTGTGTAGTTGATGCCTGCAAATTCTTGTAATCGGAAACAGCTTCAAGTTGTGCTTCGTTGGTCTTCTGGAACGTTTGCGCGAAGTCTTATTGAATTTATAACTTCATGCACACTTTTCTCCCTTGTTATCAGCATTTTTGAGTTGACCGTGAGACATAAAGAGTTGTGTGGAGGCAGTGGGGAAAGTGTGTGTTATATGGAAGCTGGTGCAGCGTTTCGTGCGTCTAGTAGAAAACTATGTACAACAGTTATCATTAAGATAAGAGTCAAATCGTGACTTGCTTCCGTTTCATGGCGTCATCCGTTCCGAACAAAACAAATATTCTCGTCGCATAACACAAGTCGTTAAGTAGATTATGTAACGTTGTAGCTTGCCCCGTCTTATGCGTAAGTCGTTTTCCCTTAACTTGCAATGTTGATGCTATGAGGTTTAATCTTTCAAAATACTTGGCACGTAGAGCATCCATATTGTGGAGTATAAACAAATCGCTTACTGCAAGAATCACGTGCCAGACGGTTCTAGTGATGACACCAAAAATAATAAGGGGAATGGTGTTTTGAAACGTTATAGCTTCATCTATTTGCAAACTTGCTACAATTTTACTATACATAAATGAGGGAATCATATCATAAGAGTTACAAGTAACTTTCATCTCTTGCTTAACTAATGTGTTTTACTATATCATCACGAGCCAGTAGACCAGGATGGTTCCTGCTTACACTTTACTAGACACGATGAATTGACAAAACTCGTAGCTAATGATAATGACGAGAAGATGTATAAGTGTTCCCATTTCCACCATTCAAGGATATCACAATTATTATTTCAGACAATGTCCTTTTGTTGAAGAACTAAACCAACTTTCTGCTGGTGTACTCATACTGGTATATACATGATGTTAGGGTTCATAAACACCATTAGTTAAAACTGTGAAATATGTTGCTTCATTCATGAGTTCGCATTCAAGGAAACTGTAAATTGTTTATATTTTAGCTGTCTTGAAGAGCTTTTCTAGTGTACTTGTTCCTCTTTGCCTGAAGAGATTTTTAGTAAAATTGTTCATTGAAGACCGGAAACGTGTTTTAGGAAAAGTTGTTGAGTTTTGGCTTGCGGCAGAAGTAATTTAGTGTAATCAAAATGCTGCGTGTGCCAGCATACAGTTTAGAATGTTTAAAGGATATGACCGTATATCCGTTAGTCCCTTACTACATTTACGCGTGAACACTGAAATAACAGACTTCATTCAATGGGACATTAAAGACTTCATTTGACACTCCTGCCTGAAGATAAATAAAGCGAGACAACAAAAGCTGAGGACAAGTCATCCATTTCTGCCAAATGTCCAACCAACTTATATATAATATGCTTTCAAAGGTAGCATACATACATTAATATCAAAGTCGTTTCCGTACCAAAGTCATGGGATAAGCGAAAAGAGATTAGGTAGATTCTCCAGTTGTTTTTAAACCCATTTCCTCGCCCTCTGTCATAAGTCATAACTCATAAGGAAAACTTTGGGTCGAGAGTCGGGAAAGCATGCATTTTGCAAGGTTCGTTGGATAACAAATGTGTGCAAGTGTAAAGAGAGGGGCAGTGTGATACATTGGTGAAAGTGAATAAAACTTCCAACCCTCTAAACCTTTACTTTTCTCCTATTTATTCTCCTCGTAAAAGTTGGTTTGGACGGTGTTGGTAGCAATCCCAGTTACTGTATCCAGTAACACATGATACGAGACTAACGAGACTCGATAAGTAATTGTACTGCTGCACAGTTACCTATATCTCCGAACAGGCAGAAAAAAGTTTTCTTTGATAAAGTACAATCGTACATGACTGGATATAAAAACTTAGTTAGAACACACCTAGTTCTTGTTTTGTAATGTTATGAATACCTTGATATCCTTAAGCCCTGAGTTAAGAAATCTGAAATGTGAAATCTGCCTAGTGGCATTAGGAAAGAAAAGTAGAGTTCAGATTAGTGGTGGTAGCTGACATAAAAATAACTTTCTCTCTTACTGTTGCGTTTTTACCTTGGGTATATAAAATCAGAGAGTTGGTATGGGTAAGGAAAAGAAAGTTGCTTTTTGTAGTAATGAAAACAGGGAAAATGTCGATGTGGATAATATGCAGTCCTATATTGTAGTGCCCTTAGTTTTGTATATTTAAAAAAAAACATTTTCCTTTGTTGGATAGCTTGGATTTTGAAGGCGGACAACATTGTTTTTCACCGTCCATACATTTCAAACATACTTATATAGCCAAACTTCACTGCTTTTTCTAAAGTACAAACCGGGGCCCACCAACGTGATTCACATGTCGGTTGTTTTCACATCACATCCTCAGAAATTAGATGCGCAGGGTGGCTATTTTCTTTTCGATTCAGCGACTTTTTTCTTACTTACTTTTATTCCAAATATTTTTCTAAAACTATGTGTAAGAAAAGGAAACAACAAAGTTTTACAAGCATTGTGAGAAAGAGTTTGCAATTGGATCTATTCCATTGTCATTACCAAGCTGGATAACATCTGTCATTACCAGGGGCGCATCTTTTCATTTGTTTCGTTTTTTCCCATTTCTGTTTCCTTTTATTTCTTTCTGCAAGTCTAGCGTTATGTGAATACGACGACGAAAACAGGGAACTCCTAAGAGGGAAAAGCACACAGGGTTCGAGAATGTATGGTCGTATGGCACAAGGTTTGTGGGTAAGGTGAAAGTGAAAGAGCCAGAATAACATTCGAAGTTCATTTCCTCGATTCTTGTCTTTCTCGTATAAAAGATACTTTGTAATCAGAAAATGTTGGAAGGGTTCGTATCAAACTATGCGATTAACAGATATGATGAACCGAATCAAAATTGTCTTTATTTATTTAGTATGCACTGTATCTATGCACGATTTAGAGTACACTGGACACTCTGTAAGGCCTCCCGCTACTCACTTCCAGTTTTCATGCTTTATAATAAAAATATTGTATGAAAATCATATAACTATTGTTAAAGCTTTCGTCATGTGTCTTATAGGTTGTATGTTATTTACCTTACTTACCTATAGGTATGTATTTTTTAAAAACTAACAGGTTTGCACCGAAGCTTAAAATTCGGAAAACAAAAGTAACAACCACTAGATCCACTGGGTAGTAAACTACCCATTACTTTCTGCTAATTGCATCGAAACAATAAACACAAAATAAGTACTTCGAACACCTGGTCCGCTCCCATCTCCAGTAGGTCCAGCGAACAGACCCGATGTTGACTGGAGATGACCATTTCTGGAATTCTTTCTCAAGCATGTAAAAACACCATTTACAAAGTCAAATGTTATTAAAGGGAGGCTACCATATTGTTTTGTAGTAAGTAAGCAGTGGTAAAATGCCACTCGAATCAAACAGACTCTCGATTAATTTTAAGTCAGAGGAACCGAATCGTAATCTCTAAACTAAGCAATAAAATGATGCATTCCTAAACTTCTAGCATTACTATATGCACAGTTGCTACAGTATAACCAAATTGAAATTGATGTTCTGTTGATAATTTATTTAAAAAGTGAATTTGGTCGCCATCAAGTTCGAAATGCTTTCTTTGCCAAATTCCAGCTCCAAAACTATATTCGCAAAAGAATCACTACGCGTACTAAAGAGTTGCCCGGACAGACAGATATGGGCACAATAAATCAACATGAGCAAGCTAGGTACATCAAAACTAGGAGAAAAGTATGTACTCAAATCAAACGTTATTTTGATGACTTGAGTTTTGAGAACTTTGTAAGCGACACTACACGAGAATTTAGTGGAAATTTATTCAAGTTAGTTTCTTAGAATCTCCAGCAAATATTCGACTGAACCACTTAAAGGACTATTTCATTAAACCAGCAATGAAAAATCGAATCGTAAGAATGTATCCCACTGTAAATAGTGCTAGGTAATATATATTTGAATAAAATGCGGTGCATAAACTCGTCAGCACGCATTTGAAGAAAGAAATGCTCTGTAATTACTCCAGATTGACTCCAGTATTTACATATATCACGTTCGACACGGTAGACACAATCACTCTTCGGTTCGGAATCTAGGAAAATGTAAAGCGAATAAGCATCTTCAAGTACGAATACGAAGCATGGGCCCATTATTGATTTGTTATGTAAACATCCTACTGTGAAAATTGAAATGTTTGCATAGTGCCGATAGATTGCTGATGATGATGAACGCGTGAAAGACATATGGCACGTCTCATCAATTTAATATATATACAGTGTGATTATTTCGATAATACGATAATAACAAGGAATACATAGTACTGACTGTGCATCTTGCGCACGTAAGCTTTTAATATGTCGTTCATAATAAGGCTCAACTTTCTCATGTCACATAAATCTGGTCTGTCTCCCACCTGTCTTCCTATATTCCTAATTCCTATCCTGGCTACACAAGTCAAGCATATTGCTCGACTGACTACTACACGGCATGGGATTCTCTTTTCATTTTCTTACGACTGTGGTTCTTTCATTTAGTGTACGGTATGCGTTACTGTTACTACTATATGAGTGAAGAATTATCGAGTGCTCTCCGTTATGGAATGTGACTTAGTATGTACTTTTAAGCGCTGATAATGAAAGAAATCATAATTCGCAGCAATGAATTGGACCAAGTGATATTCATCTAGTTGGATTATTCTTGGATTTTGTCTAAGTCTAAGAACAACAATAGAAATGCAAATACGATAAAGAATTAAAATTTCAAATGCTTCGTCCATTGTCTATGGCACATGCATGGGGGAAGTCTATATGGAACAAAAGAGATAAAATTCAAAACTCAAGTTGAATTGAATACAGCAGGTTTGCATTGTAGCAGTTGGCATTGTACTTTTGAATTCACAAAACTGGCTTATTTCTATCTTGTGAATAAAATAGAAATTCAAATTCATATGATTTTCAATTATAACTTAGTTTAGTCAGAATTCTGCAGAATTTAGTTCATGTGTGTCGGAAAACGGAAGCTCCTGTGTATAGCGTGTATTGAAATTTTACATGGAACGTAGAATATATAACTCCTGAATGTTTTGATACGAATAAAGCCAAAATGAACTGATTGTGTATGAAGGGAGAACATATATATCTATACGTACAAATTGGATTATAAAAAGGCTAGACCTAGTGAATTCAGCAGTTGTATACACATTTTTTTAAAAGGCAGCTCTAGCACCATCTTATCAGACTTGGTGTACGCGACCAATGACAATGATCAATAACTATTCTGTAAAAGCACTACATGCACAAGGATTTATTTGCCAGTAAAAGTAGATTTGCGACGTGAGCATGAGATCATCAATTCACATAGGTTTATATCCCTCGGTAAACACACTAGCTCTACATCTGCTAACTTACTCTATTGCTTTTCTTCTCTTGCACGATTTTCTTCCGATGAATAGAAATACAGCAATAATACAGCATGCTCATGCTCAGTATTTAATGTAAGTAATGTTTGTCATGAGAATTTCGTTAAGCTGACAGCTATAAGTTATTCATGAAGTGTATAGTTCAATATTTGCAATTCCACTTGAGAAACTTCCCAAAAGCTTATCACAAATTTGTTTGATTTCATGTAAAAACGACAAGAAAGGGGATACAGTTGGAATTGATCAACATTTCAATTACTTTGTTACTGTTGCTTCCACTATCCCTATACGTGATGCTCGTAAGTGGATCTAGGATTCGGAGCAGCTAAAACTGACAGATAGGACGAATTTTGAAATGTTGTAGAAATAATTTATAAAACAAATTGATTCGAACATTTTGGTGCAAGCGCATGACGCACCAATTCTTGCTTGCCTCGCCCATAAGCGGTCTATCATTTCTATCATCTATAGGTCATCATCGACAACTACCATCTTATTTCGTTGTGTGCAATTTGATCGTTTCATACACTTCGCTTTTCTGATTCTCTCTCATGTCAATTTCGTAAATTATGGTCTCATAAAAAGTAGCCAGATGTAAAAGAAGTATGACAGAAGCAGGAACCCGCAACCGTAGCCGTTTCTATATGTACCTATGCCATTGTATCTGCCTGAACAGTGCACAATACGCAACATACGTGCTCATTCATCCAGCAGTAGAATCAGTAGCAGCATGCCAACATCAAGTTCAACTCATACACAAACTTCTGCCGGTAACTTAACTCCACTCGTCTTTGGCTTATTCTCCTATTGTTCAAAATACCATTGAGGTTTCGTCTCTCAGACAAAACCAGACAAAATTTCACTTAACTGCTTCATTTATTGGCTGATGTTCCAGCACCACTGCCACTATAGTTTTCTGACAAATTGTGAAAACTTGCGTTTTCCAGAGAAGGAAGTTCACTATATTATTCAAATGTGAATGGCGAGGGCTGAGCAATCGAAATCGAAATAAGTTCCCTGAAGTTGAAAACTGCTAAATGACACTTGCACATATATGCCCTGTACCTAACGTTAACCCATTATATTTGTACTCAAAAGTTAGAACTTTTTCCCGAAAACAGCAAAACCTGACTGAAGATATCCTGATCTTTCCTTCATCCTCTTTTCTCCTTGCTGGCGTTCGTTTCCCCCTTGCAGAATCAAAAGGCAGCAATAATCCTAGCAAAAAGATTTTATGGGTTAAATTGACCATAATAACAATTCCCGAAACGTTCATAAATTGCGGTTTTCTGTTTCTCCTTTATTTTTGAACCAACATATGCAGTGTACTGCACACATGTGGGCCCTTAATGCGTGTAAAGCGTGGGGTGTTATGTACATTGTGTAGAACAAAACCTTTCAGTCTGTATTTTCTCAACCTAGTGAATTCCTTTGAAAGGAAATGCTTAGCAGTTATCGGGAATTCATGGGATACATTTTCTTTAATGTACATGCATGTATATTTCCATTCAATAGATCACGCACCCTGGTTCTCCAGTGAGTATTTTTGAGAAAATATAAAATGACTTTGCTTTTTCTTCGCTCACTTCTCACAGTGAGATAATCAAAATCAGCACGTCAAGTGGCAGCACGAGGGACGAGGAGAAAGTCATCAACTACAGTGAATGTTGCAAATACTGATTTATTCGAAGAGCATTTGCAAACAGAATACGAATAGGGATTTTAAAACTTTTTCTCCATTTCGCTCGGTATTTCTGTATCAAAAATCATATAGATTGGATACGTGTCCCTATTACAAACTCCTAATCTTGTAAAACTAAATATCCAACAGTTTACTGGAAAGATGCCTGTATAGTCATGCCAGAGTGAGATAAGTCTGCCGAATTGTGAGACTGGAGACTACTGACCGGCTAATTCAACAAAGTGAATTTTCCATAATCTAGTGTTACTAAATATTACTTCCCCTATACGCGTTTCCCTTCACTCATCTTCCAGTCCAGTGGAACTCCTGTCGCAATGAACCGAGCTTATGTAAATCTATGTGTAACATATATAACAAGTCATCAGAACATCATGAATTATGCAGTAAGCATTCATTCAATTCAGTAAATTACACACATCAAGTGCACTCCATTCCTTAATTCAATATCTCCCAAATGGCCGTAGTCAGTCAGAACCAACAGCTTAATACCCAAACCCAACTTGTATAAAAACATTCATCATTATTACCTCAAACGCTTTTTCAATTACAACTACAACTCTACAACGACTTAAAGAGTCATTTTGACCTATCACTGGTGCACGAATTAGATACATTTACTTGTAGTTTAATCAAATCGAGGGTAAGGGAAGGAACTCTAGTGTCTCACTTTTCCCCAAGAAACCATTCATTCTCACATTCACATGGGCTCGGTTAGAGAAAGCTAGGGACGGTATGCGAAGTGTAAAAATACGAGTGTGACTAGGGATATGCGTTTAGTTAGGGACTCTGACTCTGACCCTTGCAAAAATTCTACAATTAGTATTCTGATCATGTTCAGTAATTTAATAATCTTGCGGATCGGCTACTGCTTATATGCTAAAAACGACCCAAAAGGACTCTTTGATGTCAGTCAACTGCAGACGGAAAGTAGTATTACCAATTTTCCAAAATAGAGTAATCCTATATTTGTTGTGCCGTTGTACGTATAAGCAACTGATAAAGATGCAGCAGCAGCTCCAGTTTCTCTTTTTACGTTTATACATTGATATGGTAAGCTGCGAGACCAAACTGAATGGATAAGTGTGGCAATGCTTTAACAAATTGTTTTTGTATACCTACATATACTACTTCCTAAGACGGAGGCACAGAGCGCCGAATATTGGATACTCTCAATGGGAATATTTCATCTGGCAAGTAAAGGGAAGTAAGATCTTCCTTTCGTCGAGAATAATCTCACTGCGATTTTCTTTCACTATCTCATCTTACTCTGGCTTCTTAAAAATTATATGATGTTAATAGGAAAGCGCTATTTTGACTTTGACTCAAGATTCTAGACTGGGAGCAGGCAAGCGGAATTAAGCTAGAGATTACTGAAAGGATTACAGCTATTTCGCCAATTTCCCTCTTATAAGATGTGCACTTTTTATTGCAACAAATGGATGCTCGGGAGTATACATGCATGAGGTTGTTATATGTAATGATATCACGCTTCATTTACGTTATGTCTGTTTGTTTCTCGTTCATATTTTTGAGTTTTGTAATATAACATGGTGGCTTGGAAGATTATGCGATGGCAGTACCCACTCTATACTCTCTCTCTCTCGCTCTCTCTCTCTCAGCAGTGACGTAATCGCAAATAACCGTATCGTATAAATCCAGATACTATGTCAAATTCTATTTAATTAAAATCACAAAACTGAAAATGGATACCTTTCGAACCGTTTGAAACTTCAAACATGCTAACTAGTTAGCATAACATAAGTAGATATGTAATGGTTTTGATCTGTTGTTTATCGTCTGTCTGTCACGGTGTGTGTTATCAGCAGTCGGTAATTCCACATGACTCCAAAACTGAACTTGAAATTTAGGTGTAGTGACACATTAGGTCCAAACCCTACTGAAGTTTGGACAAGTCGGGTCAACGGTGATGGGTCATAGATTAGGCCACGATTCTTTCAAATAGGATGATATAGAAACTAGGGTGTCATTGAAACCTTTAGGTATATATACTTATAAAAGGACCCATTCTTGGTTTCTAATTTTCCGGGTCGTTTCAGACTGGTTCAATTACGGTTCGGTGATGCTGTCCATCATCATGCTTCCTGTAGTTTCTCATTTGTAGTTCTTAAACCTGTCTTGTTATTATTATAATTAGCTTGGTTTACACAGTATTCCAGATTCATACTTCCGGCGTTCCCACGTCCATGGCGTTTTTTATTAGAGCCGATATATTATCGAAAATGCTAAAAATGGTCACGGCAAGCAATACTTTACACGCTTCCAATGTATACGAACCGTTGACGCGTTCTAAAATATACAAATTATAATTCAGAGTGGAAAGAAGTGGGTCAAATGACAAGGGTAGATAAGGGATACTTGGGATACGGTGGAGACCCGGTAACTTCACTTACTTTGGCTGTTTAATGAAGTTGCTCTTTAGCCAAGTTGATCGTATTATGTTTCTTTAACGTCGTCTTAGGAGACTGTTAGACAAAATTGATTAGACAGTAAACTAAAATACTACCCAATAAGTGTCACAACTATATTGGCTTTATTACTCAGACTGAGCCGCGTTGAATCGACTCATCTCCTTGAAAAATGTACTAACAGAGGTCAAATGTTCTAGCACACCTCGTTTTGGTTTGTTTAGTAGCATATGTGAAACTCACAAAAAACCACGAATGAAGCGTATAGCCTGACAGGCGTGCTTTGCGCTTACAAACAACATATGGGATTAAAAGAAATCTTGGAAATGCCGTAGTTGTGTCAGCACTCATGCTGGCTATGAACCTACTACACAATTATTTAGAGAACGTAGGAAGAGAAAGTACGAGATAGTAGAAAAATTGATGCTCCATTATTTTGCTTGATGCTTTCTTCGAGTGACTGAGGCTTTTAATTTTTGAAAACAGGCAGGCTTTAATGTGTACCATTAAAACTAATAGATGTATTGTTCTCATTTGAATTTACGGCGAACATTGTAATGATGCTCGCTTTAACAAGAGGATTCAATACAACCTGGGAAGACTTTTTGTGAGAAACTTCAATTGACGATAAATAAATGGACACTTGCTTTCCTAAATTAACGGGATGCTGCGAAGCAGCTTTAAATTATCAGAGCTATAAAAAGCGAGAGAGATCGGTATTCGGGATCCACCATACCATCACCAAACGTTAAAAAGCCGCATGTATACTTTACATAAATCCAATTTAAAAAAGTATTAAACTACTGGAATCTGCCAAACTCGTCATTCAATGACTTTCCAAACTTGTTGTATAAATCTATGCTCGTCACGATTAATGAATGCAAAAGTTTGTAGAGAGGAATCAACTTATCACATGAAATGAAATCTGAAATGTAAATATTATAATACTGTTGATGGAAAATAGGTGCTATGTAGTATTGTATTATGCATATTTTATGGTATTGTGGCTAAGTTTTCTTTGGTTAATATTTCATATGAATTCACATACCCATCACTAAACCAAATGCATGACTGCCTTCGCCGTTTCACCCTTTTCATGCTTTCACTATTGATACTGAACCAAACAAAAGCCACAGTGTTGTGTACGTGTAGTGGTTTGCCTTCCGCTTTATCCATTCTTACAATCCCCCTATGCTGTGTTCGTGCAATGAATGATATAGAAATACTCTGCAAGTTCAATCTTTGTCAACGAAGCGGACACAAAACGAGTATGAAAATGACGTAAAGTAGGAATTCCCCTTTGATTTCGTTTCATATTTCATCTCTTCAAACAGCAGCCTTCCCCATATATAAATAAGTTTGCGCCTGTATTTGCCATTTGCTAAAATCATATATCAGAAACTGAAATGTTCCAAACACCCTTGTCTTGGTAGATTGTTTGGGATGCGTGTCATTGTCACATAGAATTTAACACGGTGGCAAACTCCAATGGTATCTCATAAAAGCTCTACCTATAACTTGTCCATTAGATTTGTGAAGAAAGCAGGATTATACACGACTGATGTGAGAGTGCATTATGACATTATGAATGTAAGGAGCATTCATTCTTGAATCGTGGATGGACTTTTTTCAGTGAATCACAGCTGGTTCGCGTAGTCTAAACCTTTGCGAACCCAGTGCAAAGCAGGGACATGAGCGTTATCTGCCATCTGGAACCGTTTACTTATTCTGAAAGAGGAGTGTCTCTAGCTGCGTTTTGCATATTACCTACTTACGTTCATACAAAATGTATTTCTGCCTAGAAGGCATAAAGAAGATAAATTGGTACGCTTTTTGGCGAGTACAGACAAAAATATAAATATTTCCATTAGGCAAAAAACAAAAAGTGTACAGTGAAAGTAATAAGATAAGAAGAACGTACTATGTAATAAAGCACTTGTTGTATGTTTCATTTTTCCAGATCAAGGAAAAACCTGGACATTGCTACAGTTCCATCTCCAACTTATCATCATACAAGGTCACACAGAAGAAATATAGCAAGAATAATAAATACACCGGGGGAATAGTGTGTGGCCGACAAGGGACGTTACATGCATGTTGTAGTGGAAGTGCTTGGACGGGCGCGCATACCATATTTCCAGAGAAGAGCTTTTCCCTTAAATTATGCATCATCATACATCCGCGCACCGCACATTGAACAAGATGAAAACCTCTTCTTTTGTCTCAATCAGACCAGCTGTAGCTGTGTGAAATAGGGAAGAAGATGAAAGCATTTGATTAATGATTCAATACGGCAGTGCCTCTGGTCTGCGGATACATCCACTGAAATTCTAAACCTTATACCGATATCACACAGGTTTCACAATCGTCGGTCTATGCGCTGCACGCACGGACTAGGCATTGTAATTAGTCACACATCATTTCATATAGTGCAAAAAGCTTACTGTGTTGTAGTTTTTCTTGCTTGATCAGCTTCCATTGAGTGAACCAGTAAACTTTTAATGGATTTCTTTTTGAGCTAATGCAACAAAGACGAGTAGCAGTAGCAAAGTCAAGAGGCTAGACTGAGGATATTCAAAGAAAATACCAAACGTGATCGGCGAAGGGCAAATGGCATAAGTCTAAACAATTGTGTACTCTCTCTCTCTCTCTCTCTCTCTATACTTGTATATATGTACCTAAGTTACTTCGTGTTCTGCCCTATCCATATGCTTAATTAATTCGAAGTAATTCTATTGAGCTGGGACAAGTTCAACAGGAATAAAGGTTTTTCCCTTTCCTGTGGAATCGATCGTCAAAACGCAGTTTCCATAAGATAGATGTTCTAATAGGGAGACCAACCAGAACGGTTTTTTGCTTTTCCTCGGACTCTCGCTTTGTTTTTAAGGGAACAAGAAGCAAGACAAATAAAAATGGGAAACGCTATTGTGAGACAAGACTCGGATGTTAGTGACCATCAAATCCCTATACCCCCGAGGAAGCACTCAACCGTAAGTCAGGCGAAACTTTTACTCATGGGTCCTCCTCCCGTTGAATTCGTCACAGAAGAACAGAAAATTTTTATACGGACTTCGTGGAAAATAATAGAAGCTGATATTGCTCGTGTTGGTGTCATCACTTTTATTCAGTAAGTAAACTTGAGTAATACTTATTGTTAGTAGTATGGACATTTCATAACATAACATCACTCTTTTATCAATAACAGACTCTCTGCCTCATGCTTTCTGTCATATATAAGTTTTTACGGCACATTAGAGAGAAAACTTTGTTATACAGAATTTCGTACTCACAACAAACGAGTAGGCTTCTATAACAAGCCGTGATGCGTGAATGCTTTTTAATGCCGTGTAGTTTAAATTCTGAAATAGCACACTTCTACAAAGACGTTCTTCCGTAAAATATGAGCATTCAAGCATTATATAGTGATTTTGATTTAATTATACTTATGGAAATATGAGAGAAGCAAGTGAGCAAGCAACAAGGAATTCTTTGATGTTAAGCTTAACAGTCATAGTGAATGAGAAATGAGAAAGGGCCAGAAGTAGCTGGACCAAAGAATAATCCAAATTACCATTCGGTACTAACATTGTATCTGACCTTATATTAATGCACTACGTTAACATGCTACCCTGGAGCGGCTAGGTCATTTGTGGTTACGGTGCTCCGAAGCAGCAAATGCACATGCAGATTTATGCTCTTAGCCAAGACAAGTAGCGTTTAAGTATATCCGTCATAGTCATAATAATCCACCGGCCTCATTTAAGTTAAGCAGAGGGGTTATTGTGGGATCCCTTTCCTGCTTTTTGCGTTTCAGCCTTAATGCGAACTTGTGCAAATAATTCTAACGATATACGTGTGGTAGCTTCAGTGGGCTTTTTAAGGATATCCAAGAGCAATAAATGTAATGGACTGGTTCGTACTGTTCGTAGTAGTTGTTTTGACACAGTATCTACCTCAAACCCTGCTTCTAGTTGAGCCAAAAATTTGATGCACAGGATTAGGTAGGATGCATGGACTACCCCAATAAAACATGGATATATTCATGGTTATTACAATATCAACGATGCAAGGGTGCGGGTGGTACGTTAGAAAAATTGGAATTGCAATTTCAATTAAGCGAATCCGGGTTTGTCATAAAACTAGTGTAACCAATGTCAGCATTATGGAATAATCAGGGAAAATGAATAGGTATGTAATTGATCTTCCGAACGAACACGATCGGGCAACGGTATACGCTGTTTCGCTGTTGAACTGCATGGCTGGAAAGCTGAGAAAGCCCGAAAATAAAATACGGCAACTATCAATAGCCGCTATATTTACAGCCCTGCAGCACAAAAGACAGGAGGACGACAAAGTAGTGATAAAGTAGTTTCCTTGATTTTACCATAAGAAACCTGTCTGTCTTTTATATCATGTCATTACTGTTCCTGGTGTCGAGGTGGAGGTCTTCCACACACCGCACTCCTGAGATAACCGTATCGCCCAGGTCGCCTTGCCTTATAACCTTCGCTTCGCTTGCCTAAATACTATTGTTATATACTCACTCAAACGGTGGACGTGGAAGGTAATAAATTTCAGAATAACGGTATCGTGTCTTTGTCAACGTTATTGTAACGAAAGACTCCTGTCTCCGCTTTTCCTTTCTCTCGACAATTTTGACTGGCAGAAGCCCTTATCATGTTGTGTTCACAAGTTCACATTGGCTTGGCTCAAATACAACTTCGGAGTTGTGTGTACAACATATATCTGGTTTAGGGCTTTCCTATGGAATGCAGGTTCTTCTTGATTTTCAAACATTACACTGTGGAGTGGAACTAACATGATAGTATTCCAGGCTGTTGGTTGCCTTCTCTAAGAGCGGAAGAGACACTATAAATTGAAAGATGAGAAGGAGTTGTTTTTATTGGTAATAGTTCAAATAAAACCCTTGAAAAACATTTTCCTGGTAAATTGGTTTTGTTGTGACTATGTCCATACTAAAATTGGTATGTCCATACCTGGTATTGCTCTGACCTAGTCCTGATGTCTAACGCTACAAATTGAACATTATTACCTCGTGACAATAAGGCTCATCATAATCATATTTATTGATTGCTTTATATTAAATACGGCTTACCAAGCACACCTTGCTTAATATATTTTTGTGTATATGTAAGAGACACTATAAATTGAAAGATGAGAAGGAGTTGTTTTTATTGGTAATAGTTCAAATAAAACCCTTGAAAAACATTTTCCTGGTAAATTGGTTTTGTTGCGACTATGTCCAGACTAAAATCATACCTGGTATTGCTCTGACCTAGTCCTAATGTCTAACGCTATAAATTGAACATTATTACCTCGTGACAATAAGGCTCATCATAATCATATTTATTGATTGCTTTATATTAAATACGGCTTACCAAGCACACCTTGCTTAATATATTTTTGTGTATATGGGGGTCTATGACTTTTACAGTTTTACAACATCAGATTTTTAATTTTAAATTGGCAGATGTGTATGTAGTATTTTGTAGTATTCTGTAAATATGTATACTAATACATGGCGTTTTATAAACAGAAAACATAAAATACATAAAAATACTATACTTCTTAATTTATACAGATGTTTTATACATTTAGTAAGTGACAATTAATCGACAGACACCACGATGTGCAGAATCCCTTAGTCAACAAAAGAAAATCCCTTGCAGGATTTAGGGTTTAATGCTCATGTCACAAAAATTTGCACAAGAAATATGCATTGTAGTTGAAATTAACATTGGGCTTCAGATAATATAAGAGATACAGGTTTGGGTCAATCCAGATTTTACTTTTGACTTTGACGTCGTCTAGTATCAAATCGCAGCGTAATATATACCCTTATGTTATTCAATATGGAGATTAGTTGAATGAAAGTAGTGAAAGTCGTTTGTATTCGGGCACTTTCTCATTACTTTCCTCATATATTAGTTTGGCGACTATGAAGTTGCTAGTTAAGTCGTTTGTATGTCACGAAAATGGAAAGGTACTTATACATTTCCCTTGCTTAACCACAATTTCCCTAGAGTTTTGGTATGTGCGTGCTGCAGTTCGGAACATGTAATGCATGTAATTACAACTGCCATTTACATTATGTCTGCCAGTTTTCAGCAAGTCAGTCGGTTCTTCAAAGATACGAAATATTAGGTAGCTGTTGTTGATCCCAATAGGTAAACACTACTGGTACAGACCTATGGGATTGAGCATAATGCACCAACGAAAGGATGAGCGATTGAATTCCTAACGATAACGGAAATGTGCAGGTGGCAGCTGGAAATTCAATAAAATTCCTGCTACGGTCTACACTAGACTTTTTTTTATCCCTATAACGGTTTGGTTGGCCTAGATTAGAATTCATTTATGCAATACTTTCTATCCCGACTTATTCCCTCCAAGAAGGGAAAGTAGTAATGTATAAATTAGACACAGAAAGCACTACATAGCTGGACAATCCGTATGTTTATTCTGTTACCCAGTAGTTCATGGAATCTGTGCTCACAGTATAACAACGTCTTATATGTTAAAATTGGTAATTTAAATACCCGTAGGCAGGCTATTGTCTGTTTGTCCACTTGAATTGCAATATTTTACTTGTCGAGTTTCACTATTTTTTACAATTTAAAAAACTACATACCACTTCAGAATTTTTTGTTCTAAAATAGCCCCCAAACATGTACATACCACGTGTCTTTAGTTTACTTTGTAGGGTATAAAGCAGTAGACTGGATATATAGTAGTTCATGGAATCTGTGCTCACAGTATAACAACGTATTATATGTTAAAATTGGTAATTTAAATACCCGTAGGCAGGCTATTGTCCGTTTGTCCACTTGAATTGCAATATTTTACTTGCCGAGTTTCACTATTTTTTACAATTTAAAAAACTACATACTACTTCAGAATTTTTTGTTCTAAAATAGCCCCCAAACATGTACATACCACGTGTCTTTAGTTTACTTTGTAGGGTATAAAGCAGTAGACTGGATATATTCACCAGTAAATGATTTCTGAAGTAGAAGAATATACGTTTGGTATTAATGAGATTAGGCATAGGACTTTTTATACTGCGTATTTTGTCATCTATTTACTATAATTACTACTGTAGGCCAGCTGCCTGCTGTGTGGCTGGTGACAAAGTTGCTACGTTGTAATTCGGATTTAGTACCACAAGAGGAACAAACCCGAGGAGGTTGGTATTACTGATAGGTATCCAGTATCCAGCAGTAAACAAATAAAACTATTGAAACTCGACTGGGTTGTAAATATTGATCTCGTATTAAGTCCAAGCTGAATGTGAAAGTACTTTCACAGAACACTCGAGCATTCCGAGATTCAAAAGGAATAAAGAAAATTGGACAAGCATTAAGGTATATAGGAACTTTCCAATCCTATAATATATTTTTTAATGAAAGAACAGCATGTGGAGCGGAGACCGACCGAGAGAAAGACAACGAGAATTTGAAAAATCACATGGTTCTGCGAAACAGGGGGAATGGAACAAATGGGTTTGTGAAAGAAAATGTCTCCAGAGATGAGTGATTTTCTCATGAGGTACCTTAAGGATATATTTTTTGTGTTGTGGAAATCCCTTAAAATACCGACGTCAGCCTGTTACACTTCGATACCTGGTTCTTTAGGATTAATAGCGCTTCTTACGGACTACTTTCTCAATAACTACCTCGTATTTTCCTCGTATCTCAATCGTAGGTAGTAGAAACCTTTAAAATCTCGCAACGATTGAACAAAACCTCCACAGAGTTCGTGGAATGGGCTGGGTAGGGTTGTCAAAAACTAAAAGCATCTTTCTACTTATTTGCGAATTCAGGCCCAATCCCTACGTATTTAAATATGTACACCAAATCGCCAGACCACGTAACTACTTATCTTAAAAGATTTGTGTCGTGAAGTTTCCAATGGTCCAGTCCAGCGGATGAGGTGCGTGTGGGTCCGAATAATGTTCTTTAATATTTGTCAGTGGTCTTGTCTTTTCAAAATATCAGACAACCCATATTGAATCTGAGACATTTCTGGTTTAGACTGTTTCGTGTGATGTGCCGTATTTATCCACCCAAATCCTTAACAAAATCGAGCGGGATGGTGTGGGATGACACTCCTTTTACTACTTAAGGCGCTTCTTACTAAAATCCCTGCTTTTGACTGGAGTGATTCAGAAATAGACTGTATCAACTTTGAAGTGTGAACTTGAAGAACTAGTACAAAATTTTTGTACGATTTCATACTGGTATGCATATTCATTGAGTTTTTCTACATACATATTGTTGAATTTGGGAAAAAATCGCCACAGTTGGCAGAAAAAGGCTCATTTTTATGACATTTGCAGCTCTCTCTTTCTCCCTTCTCAAGTCGTAGTATATTCTACATATTTTTCTAAGCCAATAGTGACCATATTTAAAAACCACATATCATTTTCAAAAAAGCTGACACTCCAAACGTGGATTTAATTCTCCATGTCACTTCCAATTTCGTGTGAAAAAATGCGCCCCACATAACACATTTCTCCTTTGAGGACCCCCTGATGCGCAAACTTTAGAATAAGGCGTCTTGTACAAGTGTGTAACATCAGTTTGAAGTAAACTCCCTAGGACCACCATTTTCCTGCTGGCTGAAGCAGTATAAATAGTACATAACATAATCCTTTGTAGCATGCAGAAAAAAGTTTTCTCCAGTTCCAGGAATGTCCAAACCTCATGTATGCATGGATGAACGATTATGGATGATGTGGATTTGTTGGTGTGTACGTGAAAAGTAAAATCTCAGGTTTTCCCCTACCTACATATGCCTTATGTGGTCTCTTATACTCATGTATAACCCACACGGAAAATTGTCTGCACACTACAATACTTCTCCACTCCCGTCTCGTCACTTCACTTTAAGTCAGATCAAGTGACAAAAAGTGGTTTGAGCACGGACCTATGCATATTGCATACCTCCGTTTAGTGCATCCCCGTGTTTTTCCGCACACTACACGTTTGTCTGTGCTGAGCCCGAATAGAAACTTTATCCGCATCTTCTAGTTTAGATTTTTCACGTACTCTCTCAGTTTTATAGACAATGCGAAACATGTCAGTGTAGGAATACCAGAGATTCACTCAATATTCCGTTTGAATTATTCCAACGAGAATGTAAATCCCACAAATGCACATACACCCATACGTTCTTCTTGTACATAAATTTTTATTATTATACGACTTTCTGCAAATAACAAAGCGGGCTTCGATGGTTCCGCTTCACCCCTTAGTAATATCAAGATATTTTAAATCCTGCTCAACACAGAAGTCTTACTTGGACTTTCATTTTACATTTTATAGATTCTGGTATATTCGGCATACATCTTTGAAATATTGAAATGGATGGTTGTATTCGTAGACCTCGTGAAATATCCTCTCGAAATGATTGAATGCTTGAATGAAGGATTATGGAGGGCTTATATCTTCATGATGCTGTTTCTTGGAATGCGTTACAGGCCCAATCACACCGACAGTTTTTCACCCGTACCATATTTTGCACTGACCATTTTTAGTTTAGTTTAGGTTTTATTATGTCAGTGCTAGCTAACTGTTGCGACCAATACAGAACATATTCCGACTTGACTTTTCACCCGGATCTCATTCCACTCCAAGTTGAGATTCATTAGTTTTAACAATAGAAATATCACACTTATCACAGCATTCACAGCAATAGAAAATCTACTGTTTGAACGATGTTAGATTTAGTATAGTTTTAGAATGAAATAAATTAGATAATTACGTAGAATGGTATATCTATATGCTTCCATGTATTATTATTATTGTCATCCAATGTCTAGTGTTGGGCGTTGGCGTTGAAGACTTGTGGCGGAATGTGCTCCATACGCAAAATTGTCTGGTTGCAATACGGACGGGGCAACGTGGGCCTAGACCCCCAGGAATGATCTGCTTCAATTTATATATCAGTTGTTCACATCAGTTGCCTTTGATATAAATTATATTGCATTTAGTCTTATTTTTAAAAAATGCCCTAATACATAATACTTCCATTCCCCCAATTCCATTGCAATACTTGTTTACCCACACCCTACACATCTTCTAGAAATCTAGCTGCTGCTGGGACAATCCATGAACGTTCATCCAGGTGTTATAGATGGGAGAACAGGTATTATAAGTTGAATCTACTTAACACTTGAATAAACTCAATTCAATTCAATTCAACGTTAATAATATAATCTGTGCTATGGTAAGATTATATGGTATTCGTCCATTTATCATTAACACAAATTATATAGCTCTATCTTTTTTATTCATTGTAAAATTGCAGCCATTTAATAACGAGAAGACGCAGAGAGAGAGAGAGAGAGAGATAATTTCATTTCGTTTGAATTGATGGGTTACTACTTTTATCTGATGCAACCTTTCAAACAATTTGAGTCCTCGTTTTAAATTGTCAATTTGATCATAAAATAATTTAATAAGCACGGCGCTGATTTTATTAGACTACTATAGTACGTGGCAGAGTCCTGCATTGGTATAGACCGCCGGCCGCACCGCCAGGCTTTCCACCGACCAGGTTGATCCGCCAACCACACCGCCAGATCTAAACCACCGCCTGACCCCCCACCGACCACACCGCCGGCTAAATACCGCCGCGGCGTTTTACACCGCCTGAATATTAGAACCGCCGACAGCACCGCTGATTTACTTACCCTCACAGTCCCTCCACCACCCACACCGCCACATGTGACAATGTAAATAATGGGAAAAGCATGCGCTTGGTGGATTATAATCGGTTTTAATTACAAAATTCAATTCAAGTAATAACCAGCGTACAAGATTAAAATTTTAAAGCTGCTTGACTTATCTACAAATATCACTCTTCCTGCAACAATTGCGATAGTTCTACTTATTTAACATGACAAACGAAAAGAATGACTATATATAGCTAGATAAAAGCGAAAGTACATTATTTATGCACTTTAACAACAATCGCGATTGTTTCACATTCAAATATTACTCGCAGAAGGTGAAGGGACCGGGTCAGCATTGTCAGCAACAAACTATATGGTGTTGCAACAAATAATGAACCCATTGTGCGTTTGGGGCTACTTGGAATCCGAGAATTTGTATGCAATAGTATGAAAGAAGATGATATTGTATTGTGTTGTTGAATTCTTGCCATGCCCAATGTCTGATCCACCCACCTCAGCAACGCTGCTTGTAGTATTCACCTTTCACTTCCACCGACCGCACCGCCGGGTATAAACCGCCAACCGCCAGTCCGCTTGCCCAATGTTTTCTCCGCCAACCACCCCGCCGGCGGTGTACCTAGATAGATAAAACCACCAACCGCTTTACGCCAAACCGCCGGGAAAATTGGCGGTACCACCGATGCGGTACCGCATTGGCGGGATACCGCCGGCGGTTGCAGGGCTCTGATGCAGTAGTATCAGTATCGGCATCATCAAGCAAAATGAATTATAAGATTGAACATTTGGTTCGTCACTATCGAGCTATCGGTTAAAAGCTCGTGCCTTTAGAGATGGAATAGAAGCAAG